>LTDI01000055.1:0-244841 GCA_001654545.1 Fusarium agapanthi | reverse complement strand
CGAGACCGGGAGTGCATGGTCCCAGTCGCATCATTGCGTTAATTAGACATCAGTGAGAAGCTTTATCACCCTAATCCACCCATTCTTCGGCTCTGCTTTCATGTGTTTGATCTGTAATTCATCCAATTCTCACAAGTCGTCGAGATGCTCTTGCCTCGTGAGCATGAGGCGCCGTTTAACAAGGCGCCTGTTATCCGGGCGCTGTCGATGATTCTCATGATTGTCACCATGTTTTCGGTGCTTATTCGTGTTCTTACGCGGATTGCTGCGATGAGGAGATTACGATGGTCGAGTTTGTTCAAGTCGGATGATATTCTGATCTTTGTGTCGATGGTGAGGAGTTAAGCTTTGATGGCTGATGATCTTTACTAATCTTTTAGATCTTTGTTATTGCGCAATCGGCGGTGGTTTATTCACAGGGCGCGAACGGGATGGGAAAGCTTGATCTGTCGTCTGGGCAAACATCGTTGATTCTGAAGGTGAGTTTGACAGCGAATGGATGCGACTGGTCTGACAGTAGCAGGACCAACTCGTATCCGACATTCTCTTTTACCCGGCATTGGCGTTTTCCAAGATCTCAGCGACGACGACGGTCGGAAATATGTCACCACTGTCTCACAAGCGAATACTGCCGATCCAAATCATCATTGTAGGTTGGGCCGTTTCTGCGATATTCGTGCGGGCATTCGCATGCTCGTTACCATCATCTTGGGACTACATCAACGGTTCATGCGTCGATCTGGTGGCATTCTGGGCATACGTCGATGCTGTCAACATCATCACCGATCTTCTCATCACAGGTGTTACCATCGAGATCCTCGTACACCTGCAGATGCCACTTGGCACAAAAGCCATGGTGGTTGGTGTTTTCGGCTCACGCATTCTGTAAGTCATCTACGCCACGCGCATAACACACAAACTAACAAAATCTCAGGATGATCCCTCCCGCCGTGTCTCACATCTACTTCTTCAAACAAGCCCTCGAATCATCCACCCCGATCTTCACAATGTGGAAGCCCACCGTCATCGTACAAGTAACCCAGTGCGTCGGTATCACCACCACCTGCATCCCCTTCTGGTGGCGCTTCCTCAAGAGTCTCGAATCAGGCCAGATGGGCGCAGGAGACATATTTGGCGCCCTCAGCAAAAGCAACAACAGCAAAAGCGGCGGGACGACTAGAGGGACGGGGAACAAGTCTAGGTCTAACCACACGCTGACGTCGGGGTCGCAGGCTTTCGAGCTGACGAGCAGGCAGGGGGATGTGAAAAAGTTTGCGCACATTGTGACGGATCATGGCAAGGGAGGAGGTTCGTGGGATGCGGCGCGGCAGAATAGCCAGGAGGCCCTTGTTGATCCTGCTGCTGGGATTGTACAGTGAGTGACCACTCGGATCTTAATTGCGGTAGGTACCGGTATATTTCTCTTTAGCAAATGATAATGGCTGCCGTTGGGCGCGGCCCGAACCCTTGTAAATAAAGTGGGATGGTTTAAATGGTGTGGCGCAATGCACGTCCTAGAAGATAACAAGGGTCATAGACCTCAGTCCACACTCTCTCGTAGTTTCATCCTACGCGATATGCATGTCTCATGCAAGTTGGAAATACCTCCCCTACTCGGCTGTAGCGCCAACAGGTGGTTCTGCTCGCCTTCCACCTGTACCGTTACCACGAGTGATATACCGTTCAGGGATGGGATATGCAAGTTCGCCGAACTGTTTGTCATATCTGACAGGCATGGGAGCGTTATATTTAACTTTTTTGCTGCAGACGGAGTTTCTTTTTAACTTTTCCCCAACTCCCCCTCCATCTTGAGGGTCATTTATTTGCACCGCAGACTGCATACTTTCTTTTTATCAATTCTGACCCATCTTGACGACGATCAATATGGCTACTCAGTACGAACTCAACGACATACCTGCTACGAAACATCCCCGATCGACGGTCGAAGATGCCTCAGTGTCCAGTGATCAGGATCACATGGACAATGCGCAATTGGCAAAGCTTGGAAAGAAATCAGTCCTCAAGGTAAACAACACCAACCAATTCACCTCGTGAAACGAAATTGACACAATGTAGAGAAACTTTGGAGGCTGGACGATTCTTGGCTTCAGCTGCGCCGTCCTCGTCACCTGGGAGGGAACCCTCATGAACTTCGCTCCCGGTCTCAGCAACGGAGGCAGCGCGGGTCTCATCTACGGCTACATCTTCGTCTGGATAGGCGTCCTCAGCTCCTTCGCGTGTCTCTGCGAACTCGTCTCGATCGCCCCGATGGCTGCTGGCCAGTACCACTGGGTCGCCATGCTTGCGCCTCCGCGATACGCGAAATATCTTAGCTACATCACCGGGTGGATGAACTTGGCTGGGTGGCAGGGAACGTCTGCTGCCGCGGGTTTCCTTACTGCTACGATGATTCAGGGTCTGGTCATCTTTACGACGCCGTCTTATGACGCGAAAACGTGGCATGGTAGTTTGATGATCTGGGCTTGTGTCCTGGTCGCTATCATTATTAACACTGTTGTCAGTGCATTGCTGCCGATTTTGGAGGGCATGATCTTGATTCTGCATCTTATCGGATTCTTTGCCATTCTCATTACACTTCTTGTCTTTCGCGACAACGATAATGGTACTGAAGTGTTTACAGAATGGCGCAACTCGGGCAATTGGCCCACCCAAGGTCTTTCATGGTTTGTTGGACTGTTGGGGTGTGTCTTCTCATTCACTGGTAAGTCCTGACACCAGCATCAATTATCCGGTCAGCTAACACGTATCAGGTGTCGACTGCTCTTTTCACGTAAGACCACCACTACTCACAATCCGTGCTTATGTTACTAACCATGTCACAGATGTGCGAAGAAGTACGAAACCCTTCCCTGATCGTCCCTCGCTCTATTATGGGTAGTATCACCATCAACGGCCTTCTCGGCTTTGGTATGGTTATCGCCATGCTTTATTCCGCAACCGACATTGATGCCGCCATCGAGACACCAACTGGCTACCCTTTCATGGAGATCTTTTACCAAGCCACTGGATCCAAGGGCGGAACCGCCGGAATGGTGTCACTCATTATCGTCATGACCCTTTCTGCTACCGTTGGTGTCATCGCTTCGACATCGCGTATGCTTTGGGCGTTTGCTCGTGATAATGCTCTTCCTTTCTCGCCTATTCTCTCAAGGGTATGTTTACATACCATCGCTTTCGTAACAATCTCTAACAGACCCAGGTCGAGAGCCGCACCAACATGCCTGTCTGGTCCATCACCGCTACCTGTCTCATCTCCTGCATCATCGGTCTCATCAACCTCGGCTCTTCAGTTGTATACAACGCCATCGTCTCAGTCGCCATCTCCGGTCTCTACGCATCATACTTCATGCCTGCCATCCTTCTTCTCTACCGTCGCTGCGACAAAAACTACCAGATCCGAAACATTCACGGCGATGGCCAAATTCTCGAATGGGGTCCTTGGCACCTCAAGGGAATGTTTGGCATCATCAACAATACCTTTGCTTGCATGTTCATTACCATCGTCTGGTTTTTCAGCTTGTGGCCTCCTCAAACCCCTGTCGATGCTAAGAGCATGAACTATGCTTCTCTGATGACTGGCGGAATTGGCGTTTTGGCTACCATTTACTATTTTCTTCGTGCTAATAAGATCTACGTGGGACCCAAGAAGGAGATTTGAATACACCTAGTGCGCACGGAGCCTAATTACGTCTGCTCCAATTGCATCATTGTCTAATAGCTCTATAGCAAAAGTTTGTCTAGACTGAGATTATAACATACATTTTATTTCCAAGGCATGATTGTCAACTCGGGCCACAACTTTATCCAACGCTGAACCTTCTTGTGGTATGTCTCTTCCGTCATGATCAATTGATTCGGGCGCACTGTGAGTGTGAACATGTCCGAGAACCCCCATGGCGCAAAGATATTCCATTCTCCATCGTCTCTCAGTCGAACGCCGATAAGTGCAGTGTTGGTCCCCCAGGTAGTCATAGATGCCTCGCTAGAGCGATGCTGAGGGCACGGTTTGCCAAACTTCTTCTCGTACCAGAGATGCACGCGTGCTTGATTGCGGATCTCAACTTCAGTAGGAATATCCGCAAAGATCTTCTTTCCAGCCTGAATAACGGCATCTTCAGCCTCCCATGATAGATCTGAATCGTCAAAGTAGATCAAGTCGTAGTCGTCAATGCCAAGCTCTGGGTCGCGGTTGGTGACAACGTTCCAGACGGTTTGCGTGAGTGCACCGGCGGCGAGGTACCAATTGGGGAGTTTCATTTCAGCGGCACGCGATAGAACGGTCATGAGTGTTTTGTTGCATTCTATTGCTTGACGAAAGCGAGCGATTTGCTCATTGATTGGAAGGAGAGCGGCGTCCATTTTGTTTGCAGAGTTGAAGTTCGACGGGTTGAGAAGGATCAAAAGTTCACGCTTGATCACGGCTTAACATAAGACAACAGCACGTGACATGCATCACCTTGCATAACATTTAGGCAGCAAACTGGGACTGCGATGAATTTTCCAGCAAATAACACCAAGGTCAAATTACAATATCTATATCTACTGAAGTTTATATACAGTTCTTAGCTTAAGGGAGGCCAACTAACAAGTCTCGAAGCTTGGGAAACTTGGGAGAACCCATTCCCGAGACTGGATCCCATCCCTTAGCCGCCTCAAACCCTGCCATGCCGCAACCAGGATTAGAGCCTTGGGTGATCTACCAACGTTAGTGAAAGGTACAATGTTTAGTCAGTTATACACTTACATCAGTGAAAACTTCAGGATGCTGATACAAAATCTGGTTCAAAAAGCCAATTGGTTTCTTCCCCGCCAACAATCGCTCATCGTTGATCCTGTTGATCATAGCTGCAAACATTGGTGTAGCAGCGCTGGTTCCTCCACTAATCGTAGTCTTGCCATCTTGGAGCAAAGTGACATTTGCTCCTAAAAGCGCAACATCAGGAAAGGCGCGTCCTGAAATGTTGTATGTTCCCTTGGGGTAGTGAGGGTTGTTGGCCGCGAGATAGCTAGCGACAGCCTTACGCTGGTAAGCTGGCTGTGCATTCATGTTGCTGAAACCACCTAGAATACGTCAGCAAAGAAATCACCACTGCTCTATGAATAGACCTACCTCCAGAGTAAAAGTTATGCTTGGGATCGAAAACAGCAACTTCATTGGTTCTGTTGCCAGTGAAGTTGACTTGTGTCGCTCCAACCGCTGTGACGTATGGGCAAGATCCTGGAAAGAGAGAGTTGAAAGCGTCTTTCTTTGCATCGTAAGGGTTCACAGTACACTGCGTATCACCTTGAACACCACGATCTCCAGAAGCGACAAGAACGCTAACACCACTGAGTGCCAACTTCATCCACTCGTGACATTGTCGCTGGATGTAATGCCGAGGCAGAGTCTGCTCATCAATCGCGAAAGAAATTGAAACAACGTTTGTAACCTGGTACTTGCCGCACATAGCAGGGCCCTGGAAGCCACCAAAGACAGGGAACGTGGGATCAAGATCAGGATCATCACCTCCGTCATACTTGCAGTAGCTGCCGTCAACAGCGTCGAGGAAGTCATTTGCCAGGCCTCCTTTGTTGTTATAGTCTACCTGGAACATGGTAACGGTCTGCGGGTACACGATCGGATACGACATCTCGATGTCGAGTAACTCTTCGCCTTCGACGGGCTCACCTTCTGCCACGCCGCCGTTGATGCTGTTGACTTTAGGCTTGGTTCCTTTGGGGATGAAAGGTGCGTGCATTGCCCAGAATTGATTGAGATCAGCTGGCTGGTACGGGTCTCCGTATCCAAAGAGACCCAAGGAGTTGTTCTTTGCTGCCTTGGTTCCAAGAGGAACATCGTAGAGCTCTGATATCAGTTAGTAGTGAGCGGTGACTTGTTGTATCTGACTTACTTCGGATACAAGCTGGAGTCCAGCTTTCGCTGCAGTTACGCAGGTCATCTGTCACGGGAAGCTTGTACGGTGGCGGCAGGGTATCTAGAACCGGCTTGACTGCACGGCTGCGCTTTGTCTTGCCAGTCTTCTGAGATGCAGCCAAAGCAATGAACTCAACATCGTCCTCAATTGCAGACGGAACGGCGTCGTCGGTGGGTTCGAGGCGAAGTTCACCAGTCGCATCGTTGTGCATAACATGAACTCCAGGTCCGAGCATCTTGGCAAGTTGCTTGACTGGAGCTGAGAACTCCAGAACAGCAGCCGCTTTCTTGAGATGCACAGAGGATAAGTCGACACCTGCATCTTCGAGCCATTGCAGGACCCTTTTCTGTGAACTGTCGCTGGGTTTGAAGAAGTCTTGCTAGAATATTGTAAGAATGAGAGCAACTCTGAGAAGATTGAAGAAGAACGTACGACTTCCCTGAGCTCAAGATAGTGTCCAAACTTGTCTGAACTAGGATCCGAAATATCCATCAGCAAAGCCTCAGCTTCCGCAAGCCTAGGCTGATGGAACGCGACAGCAGCGCGAACCACCTCATCCCCAGACACGGCCTTCCATTGCGATTGAGGAAGCGCACTGACGATCTGCGCAGTCAGAAGCGCGACGAGTGTCGCGTAACAGTGCATTGTAAATGATCTTGCAGCAACACTTCTTTGCCAAGACGGGAGCAAAGAGATCTGTAAGTTGAAGATAGGTCTTGGCAGGTTAGAAATCACGAAAGCGAAAGGGGAAACATTTTGTAGTTCGGTGAAATTGGCTAGAACGGTCGGGCCCAGTTCCTGGTTTCAAAACCTCGTATTTGAGCCGGAACTAATTTTAGATGGTTCTCGTGATCGTAAAAAGCATAGCCTTGACGATAACAGACTGGTTAACCTATAGCGTCCGGATATGGAAAGATCAGTAGACTTTTCTCGTCTATCGCCTCGTATTTCTACACGATCTTCACTTAAGTCGAGGTCATGTATAATTGATTCATTTGTCTAAGACGAGAGAGGCTAGAAAGTTATCGAATTCTTCTTAAGTTGGTATGTCTCTTGAATATAAGTTTAAATAATCGCCCGATTTACTAAATCCACTGCCGAATAAGATCACAGGTTGATTATAGTTGTCCCGTGGGTACAGACAGAACATCAATTGGATCTAGTCACAGGCACAGAGCCAACTGAAGAGCCATCACTGCAATGTAGCACCGGACTGACCTCACGAACTCTTTCTGGGTTCGAATGTCGATCTGTAAATGGTTTCGATTCACGCTCGGCCCTTTCTATACCGAGACTCCTAGAATGCTTCTGTGATGCCCCCAACAGACAAGGTTATACGCGGGGAAGCTGGTCTTTCTTTTAGCCTAATGTTCGGATATAGTATCTTCATTTTGTCGATAATCTCTTTGCCACAGGTCGTTCAAAAAACCTCCAGGCAGATATTCTGAGTCCGATCAAAACCGGGTAATGGTTCGGCCAGCATCCAACTGTTCCGCAACCTTCTTAGCCAAGATTTGGTGAAACGCTTGTGTTGGATGAGCGCCATCGATATACATGTACTCCGACGCGTTGTATTCACAATTATCAGACTTGAAGTCTGGTATAATAGTACCGCTATTATTTCTTAGCCTAGATCATCGCAAATCGACTAGTAGCATGTCTTACCTCTTGTAGTCTGCACAGAATCCCGTACTCTTGTACACCGCGGTCTCGGGAAACTGACTCGGATCTTCGGTAACGGCAGTAATCAATGGGACAATGTCAAACAAAAAAAAATTGCTGTGAGACAACTTGCGGTCGAGCTGTTTCAAGAGTTTGTGGAGCTTCTTGTTCCAGTTTTCAGATGCTGCTTTGAGAGTTGGAGCAATTGGCTTTGGAACGTTGTTTGGGAAAAGAGACTGCGGGGGCGTCGAGATGAATAGAAATTGCCGAGCACCGTGGCCGTGTAGGTCAGTTGTAAGCTGGTCCAGACGGTCCATGATCTTGATGACCGTCTCATCCTGGTCAGCGTCATTGATGGTGCGGTATATATCGTTGATGCCGATAAAGATTGTATAGAGAGTATGCTTTGGTGGAAAGAATCTTGGCCCTAGTTGTTGTAAATAGGCGTCGAACCTGTTGACCTGAGTAACCACGTCGTTGGGTCCAGTCTTGACAATGTTGACATCAGTGACAGCACCACCGACTGCCATATTATATAGGAACACGGACGACTGATTATACTGTGTGGTCAAGTACATTGGCCACATTTTGCCATTGGAGCTTGTCTTGCCGGTATTTCCGAATGGGTTGGAGATGGAAGGCTGAGCTCCAGAGGTATTGAATCGAGTATCCGTCCATGAATCACCGCTAATTGCATAGTCAGACTCAAAAACTACAAGTAACGGATTGTCATTAAACTTACAATGACACGACATTGTTAATCTTGGCAAAGTCAAACCTCTTTTGAGAATGTTTGTCCGCTGAAGGTGCCGCCATTGCTGCGTGCAGCGAACTGGCAAGGGAGATCAAGATAAACAGCTTCATTTTGCAACACAGACTTTGGACAGTAACAAGACAAAACAGGGTGTATAGAGAACACTGAAGGGTTAAAAAGAAGCCGGGGTTTACCAGGACTTAAAATAGGAAGCCATTTATTATATCTCGGTGGCCGATCCCCCGAAGACCAGATTAGAATATTTCCAGAATGCGGAACATTTTGGGGGTGAATGGGTGCTAACCCTACATGCCGGCTGCGGGCGGGTATAGCTAAGACAAATACCGATCAATCAGGTAGTCTACCATGCGTGTGGGTTTGTCTATATATTTGCCTCCAAGCCTAGTGGCTGACAGTTTATATTCGCCTTACAGAAGTGCCCAACGAATATGACGAAGACCAACAGTTCAAGGCGCCTGTGACACCCTCCTGGTATCAAATAAGGCACCCTGAGTCCCCTGACTAAGGCAAATGGTTAGTGGGAAGCCTAGTTGGAGTAGGTGGAGTCTAGCGGGGAGTATGCCGGGCCAAAGGAATTTACAGTGAAGGCTCCTATCTCAACTCGATCGCAGGCTGAACTCAGCGTCATGACATCGACTCCAAAACAAACAGAGATTAGATAAAGCTCCATATTGGAGATCCACAAAAACCAACGGTTACACGATCATGAATGTCTCTGATAACTCACTCCGATAGGCTCCAACGATAACGGTTATCGGCCCCGTCAACGCTGATAAGCCGTCACACGACACTCTCGGTGGTAGAGTGCGGGGTAATTGTCGGTCTGTCCCGAACGGAGGCGACCGCTCTTTGCTCCTATATCGGGAAGGTTTCCGCCTCACTATATCATTCTATCCCTTCTTTGTTACTTCCATCTATCAACAACATCTATCCCAAAATGCCTTCAACTTCAATCTACCAGTCTGTGATTTACCCCGGCAACCACGAAAAGCTGGACAAGCCCAAGGACACACAGAACTTCATCGACAACAAACTCGTCTCTTCAAAGACGTCGTCATGGATCGAAGTTCATGACCCTGCGACGAACAATGTCATCACGCGTGTTCCTGAGAGTACAAACGATGAACTTCAAGAGGCAGTCAAGTCAGCTAAGGCTGCGTTTCCGGGATGGAAGAGGACGAGCATTATTAAGCGTCAGCAAATAATGTTTAAGCTGACGCACTTGATCCGCGAGCATATGGATAATCTTGCGACAAGCATTGTCACGGAGCAGGGAAAGACTTTTGCTGATGCCAAGGGCGATGTTCTTCGTGGACTGCAAGTTTGTGAGACAGCTTGCGGAATCACTACTCAGCTCGGCGGTGAAGTCCTCGAGGTTGCCAAGGACATGGAAACCCGGTCCTACCGAAACCCATTGGGTGTTGTTGCAGCCATCTGCCCTTTCAACTTTCCAGCTATGATTCCATTGTGGTCACTTCCTGTAGCAACTGTCACTGGCAACTGCATAATCGTCAAGCCATCGGAACGCGATCCGGGCGCGGCTATGATGATTGCTGAGCTCTGCAGAGAAGCTGGCTTTCCACCTGGCGTCGTCAACGTCGTCCATGGATCAAAGGATACAGTCAACTTCCTTCTTGACGAACCCGAGATCCAAGCTATTTCCTTCGTGGGATCCAACAAGGCTGGAGAGTACATCTACCAACGGGGATCAGCAAACGGAAAGCGCGTGCAAGCGAACCTTGGAGCAAAGAATCATGCTCTTCTGAGCCCAGACGCTAACAAGGATCACGCGCTTGATTCAATCGCTGGAGCTGCTTTTGGTGCCGCTGGACAGCGATGCATGGCATTGAGTGTTTTGGTTACTCTTGGAGACGCGAAGCAATGGTTGCCGGATCTTGTCGCTAAGGCGAAGAACCATATCGCTGGCAGTGGCTTTGACTCAAAGTCGGATTTCGGGCCTTTGATCACTCCCCAGAGTCGCGATCGCTGCAATGCCCTTATCGCAAGCGCAGAGAAGGAGGGTGCTAAGATTCTTCTTGATGGTCGGGGATATAAGCCTGAGGGTTTCCCCGATGGCTACTGGGTAAGTCATTTCTGATTCACAGACGATTAGGTTACTAACATAGTCCAGGTCGGTCCTACAGTCATCTCCGGCGTCCGTCCCGATATGGAATGCTACAAGGAAGAAATCTTCGGCCCCGTCCTCCTCTGCATGGAAGAAGAAACCCTCAAAGACGGCATTGATCTCATCAATTCCAACGCCTGGGGTAATGGAGCCGTCATCTTCACAAACTCAGGGGCCAAGGCATCTCTCTTCCAACAAGAAATCGACGCTGGACAAGTTGGTATAAACGTGCCGATCCCTGTTCCTCTGCCTATGTTTTCCTTCACGGGAAACAAGCGCAGTGTGGCTGGAACTGGTCTTGCCAACTTTTATGGAAAGGATGGATTGAGGTTTTATACACAGTGGAAGACTGTTACTTCGCTTTGGAGGGCGGATGAAGCGAGCACGGGAGAGAAGTTGACGAGCATGCCTACAAACTCTTAGATGTCCGTTGGTGGTTTTCCTGGGAAAATTGTGATTAGTTAGAATTTAATCAAATGTTTCCTAAGAAATACCTGTGTTATCTATAATGCGCAGTTTCGAAGTAAGCGGCGAGTTCTGGGGAACCTGAAGAGCTGACACTATTTCTGTCCATGGCTGCATACTCATTGCAAAGCATTGGCTCACATCATTCGTGAATGCAGGGATCAAAGGAGGCCATTCGGTCAGTAAACACAATCCCCTCAATACATTTCCTCTTCTACCTTTCACAACCACCAACTTATTGAACCTGACTGTTCGGATATTCTATTTAGCTTCACTTGCGCCGTTGCTATGGTTAGAAACCACCCTGAGGATCCATTCCAGCGCCGGATTCTTGTCGATGGAACCTCATCGTCCTACTCAATCCGGTCGCAGCTTGTCGGCGTCATTCATGGACGCATAGATGCAAGAACGGAAACGCCAGCCACGCTATTGGTCTTGTCGTTCAGGTTTGTACCTCACAGGGCAAATCTTCGGATAAAGTCGGTAAAGATCAGCGTTGAATTCTACGGAGATGAGAACTGTCCAGATATCGCTGCAATGGCGCCTTACGGCACCGTCGATCCTGTAAGTTAGCCCCAGCATGACCACATATCCTGCACTGAAGTTTTCACTCTTCAAAGCTCGAGAAGATCATTGAAGAGCCAATCATGAATGCCAACGTGGGGGCTGAAATTATCAGTGGCCTGGGCCTGGAGGTTGGGGGAAGCGTCTTGGTAAAGAGGACCTCAAGCGTTGTGCTCACTGGCTATAAATCCATGAAAGGAAATGCCGTCTACCAGCCAAATGTCGTGAACTGGATCATTACGGAAAATTCAATTCACAAAGTAGGTGTTCCACCGTATCTGCAGACAGCAATTTTACTTGAACGAAGGACGGATGAGATCTTCAAGGCCAACGTCAATGTGAAAGCGGAACTTAGTACTAATTTTATCAGAATGATGATGCACCGCAACCAATCTCACAAGCGGATCGAGAGGGGTAACAAGCCCAGCAGCAGCAGCCGAGACCTACGGATTTCAGTAACTTGATGTATGTACTTTACACTGATATCTTATCCCTCAGTACTGACACGACAATTCAGTGTAAGGCAGTCAAGTGAGAGCGAGCTCACAACTTTCAGCAAGTTGGAAAGCCTCCTCAACGAACCTCATGTCGCTCTACTCTCTGACTTTTTCGAACTCCCGGACGACTTCGAAATTTCCCGACGCCATGACCGCGGAGACGCTTGTTAAGAATTATATTACCAACCATTACTAATTTAAGACGCAGTATACATTATACAGACTCCATTCTATGGTATCGGCTTCTGGTCATTGCTTCTTTACCCCGTGGTCGATAGCAATGTTACAGGAGACTCCAGAAAATTATCTGGTGCCATTCATGCGGATGCTGGCGCTGATCTAAGAAGGATCTTCAATGACGTGCGTGACCTTATTACTGGGCATGGCCACCATCGAACTATGTTGCCGGTACAGCTATTCAGATCGCATTACGAATCTCCTTTGTCGGCTTTCAATTCCATTCAGACTGATGTTGGCATGGTAGATGAGAAGCTCCTGCGGGAATTCGAAGAAGAGAGCAAGCTGGATGATGCGAGTAAGCTATATCGGGATTTGAGCATGACATTGCACAAGTGTAGCATGAAACTTGCTCAACTTGGTCGCTGACGAAAATTTGAGCAGGAGCTTGGTACCCGATTGCAGGAAGATTTGAAGAAAGATAGTAAGCTCAAGGTCGTGGTGGAGATACACTCTAGAATGTCTCAGAGTAGGGACTCAGACATCGAGAGTCTACCTGGAAAGATTGAGAGTCAACGAAATGTTGTAAGTTTCACCGTCAATGCTCTTGAGTCCTGTAACTAACACATAATGACAGCTATACAATCTAATCACGCAGCACGACAGATATCTACAAGCCAGGCTAGCTAGAGAATCACTCCGAGACTCGAAGGCCATGAAGACACTCTCCATCTTGACGATTCTGTTCCTACCTGGAGCTTTCATCGCCACTATCTTCTCCACGAACATGTTCGACTTCACATTCAAGAACCAGCAAGTGGGGATTTAATTTTCGATTGTTATGCCTCTAACCGCCGTCCTGATGATCTGCTGGGTTCTCTAGCTGAAGAATACACCTGAAAGGGGCGATGAAGAATCTGCACGACGATATTGGCGAGTAATGTCTATGAAATGGCCTAAGGAGGCGAAGGAAGACTGATAGTACATGTGAGATGTGCCGGAAACAATGTTATTGGAGGTCTCCTAGGCACCTGCTATCCTGCCCTTGGTGTGACTGTCCAACCCTGAGCCTCAAACACCAAATCTCCAGTCTTGCGTAAGGCCTCCAGATCTATAAATACCCTCAAACCAACTTGGCCTGACTCTAACCCGTGTACTCGAAATAGGATATAGACCTTCCGACGTTGCGTATCAGTATTCACGCTTTCGCCAAATGACTGCATCTGTAATCCTGTTAGTAGGCATATCTCGATACAACGGACTGAACATATTACCCGTGCATATTGATGTTTACTCATGTAGAATGGCGTGTCGAGACGTGCCGATGTTGTGGTCTTGACTTCGATGTAGTACTCCGGTCGCTCCTTTCTCCAGCTCTCCTCAAGATAGCCTTTTTCAATCAAGTAGCTGGTGAATGTTCCTGTCACATCATCAAAGAAGAGGTCCCCTTGCTCTGTCCCGTACCAGTTACCAAGAGAGGTGTAGTCAGGGTGTATGCTGGCATGGTGTCTGACAGTACTTTGCCAGTTATCTCGAGACCATCTAGGCAGTGCATGGGGTAAGGTTGAAAGCAACTCAAAGACCTATTTCTTTTTTAGTGACAAAGGACCATTGCATGAGATGAGCGCACTTACATATAACTCACCAGCGGCACCGACCATCCGCTGCCATTCTGTCTGGTTCCCGACATAGAATCTGAACAGCCCAGATCGAGCTGTACTCTCTGCAAGGCTTTGTGAGATTGCAGTCATATCAAAGACTGAATTCTTGTGCGGAAACGTTGAGATGCGCGCAACATTGACAGTTTGAACAAGCAAAGCCTGGTATGGAGTAGTGGCGTCGCGGATTACCTGAGCAGCGCTCACAGCAGGGATAGGAGATCTGATAACTGAATGCGGTGATGGAGAAGGCGAGGGAGCACCGTTGTCTCGTCGCCTCTCTGGTGTACGTGGTGGTTCCGGTGTATACTCTGGCAATGCACCCGCCTCGGATATCCCGTAATGCTGGAGGATACGTCCAACGTTGGAGAGCTTAGCTCGAAGGACACTGGCGACAATCATAACCGCCTCAGAGTTGACATCACGCACGGTACACTCTAGGAGCTGAGCGGTGAGCATCCGCGGAAACTCAGTTACCATGCAGAAATCGCCGTCTTGGTCGTCTTGCGGAATGTAGTACTTCCATTTGGAGAATAGAGCCAGATGGAAGTGCATCCCACTCCTCGCCAGTGGTGCTGTAATAGCACTGAATCCATGATACCAAGTTATACTGGACTTGATATCTGGATGGCGGAACACTTGTACCTTGCGTATCGTGTCCTGCAGGTTGTAACTCCGCACCGTAGGTTGGCCATTTCTGAAGTGAGCAGCAATCCTGTTTGTTTCATTAGCTTGTACAGGGGTTGAAAGAGTAAGTGGTTAGACGAACATGGCAAGCGCATCGGCTTTACCAGCAATATCCCGCATGAGAACATTATCCTCCACTCCTTGCGATTCGTCAACAGATGTCTTCTCTGTTACTGTCACCGACTTAGAGAGGTAGCGATCAGTCAAGCCCAGCCACTCGATAACAGGCTTGAGACGATGCACTTCCTCGACAGAAAAGTCTAGAATGTTAGCCTTGCCCTTCATTACAGCCGCGTATATAGGTCGGTCATTTATGTAGAAACTTCCCAAAGCGGAAGCGGGTTGGACTTCGCCAGACAGCCCCTTTACAGGGAAGACTCGACATGCCCTTATCTTGTCCGCATAGATACTTGATGGTCCTCGGTTGGTAGTCAAGCTATCGAGCAGGGACCAGATGAGTTTCTTGATTTCTGGAATGGGTTGGATAGTGTTCCCGATGTTCAGAATATGCTGATAGACAAGCGAAGCACTTATCTTGGGAACGTCGAGAAAAGATACGAAAAGCGTTGAAAGGTCTGCGTAGAGTGGTTCCAGGCTGATTTCATCCTGACTGGCACCTTCGCTAGACCATATACACTCTGAGAGTTTGTACCACTTCCTATTCGCTTGATGAGGGACATAAATGAGAGGGGAGTCTCGAAAGGCTTGCCTAGAAAGTCGTCACTTATTGCTCTGGGGATAGAAACGAGTAACATCTACTAGTACTTACTTAATGATGAGTATGGTGATCTCATTGAGGTTGTCCGTCTGCGTCTGGAGAATCTTATAAAGCTCCTTCGCTACCACCGAGTAGTCCTTATTTTGATCCAGCGACCGAGATAGGGAACCAAGCTCACTGACAACGTCATGTTGGGTTATGTCTCGAATGGCAAGTGTATGGTTAAAGAAGTGCTCCAGCTTCTCACGATCTCCAGTGTCCATTTGTTCGAGTACAGAGGACCATAATGACCGCAGAGGGCTGTAGACTTGAATACCTTGAGGTGCATTCCATAGGCATACGGGCTGGTTAGCCCAGCGAGCAGGTTTATTTATATCCGAGGATCCGAGCGGTGTGCAGAGGATGCATTTGTTGTCGTTAAAGGATTTTCTGTCATAGTTAGTCTGCGTCCTAGCCGAGAATGTGAGATTTAACTCGCCTAATCTGTGTTTGTACTGCGAAAGTAGCACTCAAGGATCCATTAGGAACCTGAGATTCAAGCTTAAGATACAAGCCAGTCACAGCCTTTGAAATATCACTTGTCATCTCCTTAGTGGTCTTAGAGATAGAGCTGAGTATCGCCAGAGTGAATTTGGTGTCGTCTTCAGTCCCGATGCCACAATGCTCTGCCAAGTCGAGCCATGCCGGAATATCGTCGCCTTTTATCGGTTCATCAAGCTTGAGGAACGGCATGCTGTCTACTGACGCAAATCCTATAGAACCGGCATACAACAACTTTGGCAATGGAAGCAAGGTCTCCTCTAGAGGATGCCTCACACCATCAGTGCACAGAAACTTCATTCTGCGCATAAGAGCAGTACCCTTCTTATCATCAACCCACTGCTTCTTAACTTCTGGTTTTTGAAAGTTTAGCATGAGTCTATGAAGCGTCAGTCCTGGATAGGCTTTGACGAGATATTTATACTCCTGTGAGTAAGTCTTGTCGGCCTCTGGAGGCGGATCTCGTACGGAGAACAGTTGGATCTTTTCTTCGCAGTAGACAATGTTGTATAGCCATTGGATCCATGATTTCTCATTGCCAGCTGACGGGATCGGTGGATCTTCAAGATATGCTGGATGCAGGAGCGATACATCCGGCGCCTTGAGTCCCTCTGGAAATGGGGGATTGAGAATTTTCCATGGGGCTACTGGTCCTTCGCCGGGGAGATAGACATATTCCTTTTTCGGACGCTTGATGCGTAACTTCTGGTCAAAGACGACCATGATTTCTTGCTCGTCCTTGTTGATGAAGTCCTTCGGCTCCATTCGGTAAAGAAAGACAAGATGCTTTCTTGACTTAGCCGCATCAAGCTTAGCCACTTCAGCGGGATCTTTATACCTGTTAATAATCTTCTCCCGGACCTGTTGAGCAGCAAGAGTCTTCGGTCCAAAGACCTCATAGAGCTTCCGACAATCCGGATTCGCTGCGGCAGCGGGCAGCAGTATTGGGAAATCCAGGTCTTCAGGGATCAGAATGCCTTCGATCATGTTGTCGTAGAATTCTTCGTTCTTCCCGTTCTTAGTGACACTCTTCAAGTCTCCCGAAGCAAGCGGAATGAGATTCAAGCAGCGAATGGCATTCTTCCAGTTGGATTGTGAGTCGTTCCAGAGCTTCAGGACAAGACGCGTCAGTCTAGCATGCCAATCTTCATCTCGATCCTCAAAGCTTCTCGCCCTCCAATCGTCACTCTTAGCGAAAGCTCCTAACCGTCTCAAGATTTCCGCGTTCGGCATGTAGGTTAATCCATAGTGACTTAGAATATCGAGATCCTGAGATTCGTATCTCGAAGACAGGTACAACTCTTGTTCCAGATCAGGCAAAAGCGGCGCGCCATGTTGGTCCAATTCATCCGCAGAAAGGCGCTTGAGATCGGCTATCTTTAAGATACTGCCAAACTTCTGGCTTCTTGGGCGCAAAAGTGGTATTTCGGAGAGTTTGTACAGCAAAGTGTTACCCAACAGGATCCAGAATGGGTCTGCACTCTTTCTACTGACGTGGGGAAGGAAACGCATCCATTTGTGTTCTGTGCCAGGCCTTTTACAGAGACCCTGGACTGTCTTTACGACTGCATCCTCAACTGCCTCTTTGATGCGAAGGTTCCTGTCTGAAGAGGCAATAAGCTTTTGCCTCGTGGAATCAGTGACAAAGTCGGAGTGGATAAGAAACTAGATATGCTGATTAGCTGGGTATCGAAGCCGTACGGACGAATATACTGACGCTCAATCCGGTCTCAGAAACCGGCATGAAGGCAAATATTTTTTGATTCTCGATAACTGGCTCGCCTTTCTCATCAACGGGAAACGCTAGTACAACTTCTGCGCTGGAAGCATTTGCCGCCGATTCTGGGGCAGGTCTTCGGTTCGGGTTGACAGGCAAACCTGTTGCTGTTGATTTGTAGACGAGATAGCGATTCCATAGCTTGAGCTTCGCTTGGCCGAGCTCCTTCGTCGTTGAAATTCGAGATTCAGGACCGAATAAGTCTCTATCCAGGAGTACATCTTTCGAACGCTGAACTTTGTTGTCCTCACCAAGTACCGTAATTTTCAGCGACCGTAGGTTCTTCATGAAGAGCAGCACACTGTCAGGCGTGTCCCAGAGCTGGTTGATAAAGCTATTCCGCAGATTCTCTCTGTTCTGCTCCTTCAGAAACAAGATGATCCTGGTCCGGTTTCCAAAGAGACCACCATACGCTTCATGGTCCTTCACATGGTCGGGAAGAACCGGTGGCTCAGTCCAGTGAGGTCTAGCCATTCCGATACCAGGATCTCCGTCCTCGTGTTGAAGATAAAATGAGTATGGGCCAGATTCTATTTGGATCTTGGAAGCGATAGTGAATACGGACTTGAAACCTACGTCTGGCTGTCCGATGTAGCCTGCCGTGCCAGCCTTGGTTGACTTTCCGAAATCACATAGAGCTTTGACATTACTCTCGGTAAAGCCGTCTTCGTTGCTGCCAACAATCACCATATCTGGAGTAACGATGAACTGAACACCTGGATTCGCGCATGCGGCTTTTGTGCGGGTATATTGATTGTCGTCTGCATTCTGGAGCAGTTCAAACGCGACGTTGATGTTCCCCGCAGCTAGCCTCTCTACGAGCCTAGCGACAGGTTAGATGTGGGCAAGATCTGAAGTCGATGACTTACTCTGTAGCGGCTGCATGAGATTTAAAATTGCTCTTCAGGGCCTCTTCCACTACACGCCGTATATCGGCCGGCATCGCATCCAACTTTGCCGCCTCGATGTAGCCATGGCCGACGGCGATCTTCTCTATAAGCTGTTTTGCTTCGTCACGGGCTTGAGACCCAAAAATGGCGCTCATTGTGATTCCATGCGTTTTCCGAGTTATACTCAAGATAAAATGGTGGAAGAAAGTCAAGGCTGTGGAGTGCGGGAACTAATACTTAGTTAGGTGGTTCACGCCTCAGCGCATGCTCATCCCAATCAGACCATCTCCCGTCTGCCTTGACAGCCCTCACAGGCAACTTCGGAGCCTGGGGATGCCCATTGTAATTGCCTATCGAGGTGCAGTGATGTATTACTCCAGATAGGTAACAGTTATCATCATAGGTTAGTGTAAAGCAGGGATGTTTTCAGCTCTCGCTCAATTCCCAGGGTCTGTAACAGCCACTTTCTGCAGGAGTCTGGGCTAGCCTCTGAACGAGGGGCTTACACTGGCTCAATTTGAGGATCGGCATTGTCTGGCGTCGCGTTGAGCGCGTAGCAACCTCTTCTCATTGGCGCTGATTCCGAGAATACTTCATCGTTATCGACCAGCTTCGGGACCTGTAAACGTACCTATGACGGTTGACTTATCCATAGGATTATAGATTCTCCGCTCGCCGATTCAGCTTTCAAGCACCAAAACAAGTACCCTAAACGTGTCTAGCTCGTTCCAGTAGTGTCAGTCCAATCCCGTGCTGCAGCGGAGGCGGAGCCGTACTGGATATAAACTCTCTGGGACTACACCAGTGAGATACGGTCTATCATTTGAGAAAGATTACCAATGGACTGATGTTGGTATTAGATTGAAAAGTCCGAGTGTGATGTCCTATATTATACAGAAAGTTGGAG
Organism: Fusarium agapanthi; assembly: GCA_001654545.1. Taxonomy (NCBI): domain Eukaryota; kingdom Fungi; phylum Ascomycota; class Sordariomycetes; order Hypocreales; family Nectriaceae; genus Fusarium; species Fusarium agapanthi. Next base: position 225,463 of record LTDI01000055.1, on the reverse strand, counting down.
AAACTTTGGATTCACTTGCGATTGAACACGATAGACATTATCGAATGGAGCAAAGATATTATCCCAATCAGATGTATAAGTAATAGAGGTTCAGCCTCAATCTCCAATTCAGCTTGACTCGGCAAACTAAAGTATCAAGACGCAGGTTTTCTTCCCCAAAGGAAATGAACAGGGAGATAAAGGTGAATTGAAGGATCCCTGATCTCATTCTTAACCTTTGCCATAAAAACCTGTATTTCCTCCTGTGACCATCCAAGCACGGCCGAGAATATCTGCGGCGTGTATGATTCGATGGCTTTAGCCTCTTGGATGGACTGATATTTGCCAATTTCCTTGAGCTTCGGGTCTTTGGGCCATGACCCGAGTGGCATCTATTGGAATGTTAGATATTGGTTGAATGGTAGTTGAGTCTCGTAAATACCTTGCGTATTTCTTCCCGTACGTTCTCAAAGCCAGCAGCTATCAGTTTATCCTTCCACGATGAAGCACAATCAATTGGTTTGCCAAACTTGGCAGATCCCTCACACAGGGTCTTCAACCATAGCTGGGCATTGACGGCCTTCTCGTCCGTACCATCATCTGATAAAAAGGGTGCCGCGACTGCCTGCATTTCAATGTAACCGCCAGGAGCCAGGTGTTGTAAGGCTTGCTGGAAGAACCGGTTGTCATCACTAATGCAGCCTTCCAGCTCACGTGCGTGGATGAAGTCAAAGGGTGTGTGATAGAGCCATTCAGCCTCGAAATCGTCTACCTCAAATCGACAATTTGGTGGAGTCCTGCGATTTAGTTAGTCAGCTTCTAATTATAGACACGAAGACAGTTACTATACCACTGCGGCTGGATAGGGCTAAGGTCAGTCCCGAGGACATCAGCGGAGGGAAAGTCACTAAAAAGCAAAGTTAGCAAGAATAAAGCATGCGAAAGACTTTCTGCCACGTAATAATTGACTCACTCTGCGAAGTCCATCGCCCAGATACCAGTGCCAGTTCCCAGATCTAGAACACGCTGAGGATGGTCACCAATAGGCGCCAAGAATAAAGCACCGTCTAGCATCAGAGAGTAAATGTGATGTACCAAGTCCATTCGCGTTTGTTCTTCCTCATCGTTGGGCTGGGGAAGTTTCATCAGCATTTTAATCTTAACGATACTTAGTTGTCAAAGTTCTGCGTACCACGAAGTAGGCACCTTCACGAAAAGCATGATACCGGCGGCCATTCTGGGTCATCTATTAGTAAATGGGATGGTTGGGTCATCAGGTGAACACTACCATGTATCTGTAGTTGAGAATGCTGGAGTTGATTGACGACGTCTGGCTGGCTGATCCCTCCCTTTGCGACACTATGTTAGTCGGAGCGAGAGCCATTGGTGTTGATAACTCACGACAGATTGTATGTGGAATCATTATCTTGAGTTTCCTCTTCCTACACTTAGTTAGCACGATGCTCAACAGAAGTAGTCCATGGGGAACACACGTCAACTTCCAAAGGGTCTTCTCTTGGCGGAGACTGAGCTTCAGCTACAAGGCCCTGGTCCGGGTTCGGACTCTCTTCATCTGCCATGGCTACGATAAACTTGAGTGAAATTGTAACATTTGCGGGGTTTTTGCAACCGGCCTTTCGGTCTGCATTTATGGCCCGCTCCATTTATCACATATCACATTGCATGTCACCATCCCTGCAAGCAGCAGCCAACCGAGAAACCCAGCCCGCACTAGCGGGTTACTGCACAGATGGCGGTCAGCATGTGGATCTAATTGGAGTTGGATATCCAGCCATTGGAACAGTAACTTGAAACTGACATCAAATTTGTTTCATTTTACCTGGGATACTGTGACCTCATTTGAATCATCCGAACCATCATGTCTCGCCTTCCTGCCAAAAGGATCCTTCTCACCGGTGCAACAGGCTATGTCGGTGGTACTGTTCTCGACCACCTCATAAAAGCCCAAGATGAGGTTCTAAAAGCCCTCACCATCGATCTCCTCATCCGAAGTGATGACGCTGCCGCCAAACTTCGCTCGGCTTATGGCGACCGCGTGAATCCCATTCAATGGGCTGGTCTCCATGACGTCGACTACATCAGGGACATCGCATCCAATTACGAGCTTATCATCAACACTGGCTCAGGTTTCATTCCAGAGGGAGCCGAAGCTTTTGTGCGGGGCCTCGCTCGTCGCGTTGAACCAGGTGTTCCCCCGCCTTGGCTACTGCACATTTCAGGTTGTAGCAATTTAGCTGATCGGCCACTTACTCAAAAAGGGTATCCGGATAGAGAATGGAATGATACGGACGGAAATTCTGTTTACGAGTTTTTGAAGTCTGAAGACGTGCGAGAGCCTTATCCTCAGAGAACTACCGAGGTTCGTGTCTTGACTACAGCTGAAGAGACTGGTGTGCAAGCTGTCAGCCTCAATACGCCAGTGATCTTTGGGGCTGGTAAAGGACTTTTCAACCAACAGGGTATCATCATACCAATCATAATGCGCTACGTTATCCAGCACGGACATGGGTTCAAGTTGAACGAGACTGCGAACTGGGACTGGGTTCATGTTGAGGACCTTGCTGACGCCTTTGTGCTTCTCACTCGAACTATTCTGGAGCGGGAAGACCGTGGAGTAGGTCATGTTCCAGCTGGGAAGAATGGCATTCTTTTCCCAGCTGTTGGGAGGGCTCTTCAGACCGAGATCATGCAAAGGTGTCTCGATGCCGCGTTCGATGAAGGAATCTTGCCTCGTGAAGATACACCTCCGTCAAAGGAGATTCGGGATGTTGCTTTGCAAGAGCTGGCGGATGAGATCACAGCTGGCCTTGTTGACATGGCAGAACGCGGATGGGCGGGCACAAAGTCGATGAAAGGTACTGAGTTGAAACGATTGGTTGGTTGGAATCCTAGTCGTTTGGAAGATGCCTGGAAACATGATTTCAAGGATGAGCTTGAGGCATTGAAGACTGGGAAGAGGCCATGGACACTGGAAAGCTGCATTGGTAAGGCTGGATAGGTCAACGAAGTACTGCTTTGGCGTGCTTGAGATCAGATACACGGTTATACTGGATTTAATATGAGTTAGTCAGTATGATCAGACTCGTCTGATTCCTACAACCTAATAAACCATCTCTAACCCATAAGTCTCCACGGGTACTAGTGAAACAACCTTTCCTTTCTCGACAGAAACTACAAATGTTTTTGAGCCCCCTTACGAATGTTGCCCAGCTACTATAAAGGCCAATATTCATCACCTGTGTTCACAGCCTAAAGCTTAAATTTATAGGCAGCAATCAGACCCATAGATATGCCCGTGACCATTAAATTTGTCAATAGGATTAAAGATTCTCTACTTGCCGATGCCACTCTCGAGCAGGAGAATAAGTGACCTGAATAGGCTAACTTGTCCCAATAGTCTTAGCCTAATCCCATGTATCCGTAACAGCAGCGGCTACAGGTCTACACTCCTCTAACTTAGCATTCCGAATCTGCATCAGTGCTTTACTTTGCATTTTATGGCTTTGGCTGGCAAATCGAGATTAGATGTAGCTGTCTTAGGTCCTCTAGTTTCCTTCCATAACACGTGGTATTATCGACCGTTTCAACTCATCTCCAAGCTTCTCTGCCATTTCCGCCAAATATACCTTACTTCGGAGGCACTTACACTATCGATGTCCTAGTCCCCGATAATTATCCATTCGCGAAGCCGTCAATAAAGTTCAGTCAAAAGATGTATCATCCGAATGTCCATCATCAAACGGTAGGGTATCACATACCGTAGCGCATATGATAGCCTCCTGTAGGTGATAGAACTGACGATGCTAGGGTGAGATTGCACCTGGCGCTCTCGGCTCATGGGAACCAGTCAACACTATTAAATCAGCCTTGAACACAGTAGTCAAGTTACTTGAGCAACCTGACTTAAATTTTCCTGTCAATGAAGAAGCAAACACGTTGTTTTTGAGGAACAATTCTGTCTTCAGAGAAAGGGCTCAGGAGTGGGCCGTAAAGTACGCAGGAGACCCGGCTAAGGCCACAGATAGGTTTGTTTCTTAGATGTCCCTCCATTCTGTTACGAATTACAGAACCTCTAACCATCGGTAGTGCTAAGTTGTTAATTTTACTTACGGAGGGTGCAATCGAATTCGATCGAGCAATTCGTCCTTCTGGGATATAAAGAACCTATCGTCAAGGCATTTCAGTACGCTGGAATTGATCGCAATAATGGCGAAGACTATACTCTCGAGGAAGCCTATTAAGACGATATTCTTTCAAGGCTGTCGGACGTCTGATAGCGGTCCTGTGTCAGTACTTGGAAGCAGGAAGTGAAGCCGGGTCAGCGGCAATAAGTTGCGGCTTATAATGTTACCGGTGGCCAGCTCTCATTTAGTTTCCCACGAAATTCAAGAATTTAGATATGTTTGTATTAATCACATAAAATCTGCAGATCTACAGAGATTCAAAGTGTTTGCCTCTTGGCCGGCTTAGTATCATTGACTTCATAGTGGTGATTCTCAGGTTGTTCATACTATAGTGCCCGTATTTGTGTGCGGTTGATCAGTGAAATAAGTCTTGTTGAGCCTAATGGATTACTGGAGTGCTGCAGCCCTGGTGGGCCCAAATGGCTGAAGGGTGATCTCCTTCACCCGATGCACTGGTCTTGGATATGAGAGCCTTGGTGGTGTTTATAGTTCGACTGGACTGAGAATATCCGAAATCGTCACGGCGTAAACGCCACCTCGATCTATCATTCCAAACCACAATTTCTAACAACGTAAGGCTGATAATATCAAGTCTAATTCCTCAAAGAAATACTCGGTGATGTTCTCTGTCCCGCTCCCATAACATAGCGACTAAAATTACAGGTCGGTATAACAGCCCATTCACTCGGGGCTACGAAAGCCCAAGCGCCGACAGGACTCCCAGAATGCGGCGTATGTTATTCTTCCCACCTTTCGATAACTAATTCAAGTGGTACAGATAAATTGCCTGTTCAAAATTGTCGCCGAGCCTGTATCCTCCAACCTGACGCAAGAACAGTTTGGTCACAATAAAGTGTTTACCGCTCCAATGGGTAAGTGTTTATCGCAAGCCTGCACTGCGATGGAAACTCTAAGTACATGTCACCTCTATAAATGACCTGTCGTGCAGGGCACTAACCTCCACTTGCGCGGTAGGAACAGTAAACATCTGTGCAACCGAGTGCGGCTTACCAGTACGAAATGATGGTGCGGTACTGCAAATATCAAGCTGGACGATATCCAGTCTCGCCATGGTTTTTGCACCTCTCAGATTTATATGGAAATACTTTAAAAGGTCCCATTGGGGACTAGATGATACTTTCATGCTCCTCTCAGCTGCGAGTGCCGTTTTCGATCGTTGACGGCGAAGTAGCTGGGAATCAAGTCATTCCTCTAGGGAACGCAGGCCTGTCAAATACATTGTCGGTCAGGCCCAACTTTCGCAGAGAATCACGCTCTCATCGCACTAGTATGGGCTTGTATCGAGCCCTGCGTGGGCGTTATGGTGGACTGTTCACCCAATATCCACCAGTTCGTACGATGGGTTCGAAGCTCTTGAAACGGGCCATTCCAACCTTCCCGGGGCACAATACCAAATCGTCTACCGCTATCTTTAAAAAGCGTTCACTAGAGATTATATCCGACGGCACTACTGCAATTGAATTTGAGAGATCAAGGGACGAAAGCTATTCTGTTCGTTGGTGTTGGTAATACATAACAGCCTATGAATACATTTTAATTAGCCTTTACCTGCTATTCGGACTTTGTCTTTTGGATATTAAAACCTGGCAAAGCACAATATCCAGTTCCAAAGAAACTAGGACTAACAGCAATTAAAACGTTTAACTCGTGTCCGGTTACATCGGAAAACTAAATTGATTACTTTATCGCAGTAGTAAAAGTAACTTTCTCGGCTAAGAATATAATTTGTATTAGGAGCCTACAGTGGGGACAGAAAGCTAGGTCCTTAATATCTTCGTGCAGAGTACATAGGCCACGAATACAGAAGCTAGTGCCTATTAACTCAATCAACACAACTGCTAAAGCTTTCTAAGTTTTATATTGCCGATACGCCGACACAAACTCTTACTACAGCATTCTGTGCCCAGCTGCCAAGACTGCTCACCGCACCGCAGACATCAAGGGTATTAAATATCGATCGGCGTCAAGTTGCTGTTTACTTATTAGCTTTAAAGTATATTCTACTTACAGGTGGGTCAATCAAGAAGCTGACGATTACTTGATTTAGCCTGTTCACTTCCTTCTCGTATTGGTGCATTAGACAAGGCTCACTACTGCTAGGTTCATGAAACCGCCGATAAATCCAGATGGCCGGTGCGGAAAGTGGGCAAATTCTGTTAACTGCGTGAACTTTAAATCGGACAAACACGAGGCGGTCTAGAGGATAGGAGCTTTGTTCAGCTATTTCTCTTATATAAACCCAACAAGAGGTCCTCGTTGATGTGATCCTTTTCATCATTCATCATAATCCTTCTGCATCACTCAGCATCATGAAATTCACCTCTTCTCTCTTCCTCATTGCGCACATGGCTGCTGGAGCTCTTGCTCTTAGTGGAGATGGCGTCGCGTGTGACTTGAACATCGAGTGTCTCAGCGGATACTGCATGCCTCATATAGGCTCAGACAAATACGTATGCTGGGGCGAACGTCGCAAGGGAGGTCAGTATCATCTTGGCATCTTCTGCCAACTTCACAATAGGAAATTACTAACACGAATGACTTTCTCTAGACTGGTGCAACGTCAACTATACCGGAACAGTTTGTAACAACGGACTGAGCTGTGTTTCTTACCAGGGTAAGTGAAGTCTATGGGGCTGTAGCCTTCCTGTTATACAAGATAAATTGTAGTAGATGCTAATTCTATTCTAGGAAGTTACTTCCTTGGCAAGTGCACCTAAGGGCAGCTAGAAGGGTCCTAGCTAAGTAGAGCAGTAGCAATACTATATATACTTATCTCTCTTAACATTCCTACACCACTGCGCAATAACATTTGCAGTATTGCGTAGGTGATGTCTCCATATCCACACGTCTCGCGTGGGTTGGTTATTAACTGTTTACTGATGAGGATTGCATTTGAACTTTATTTGGAATATCTCCATTGGCAAATAAACAAATAAACATTATGAATGGGTGATGCGTAATTGTGTCACGCCAACACGTGACCCCGGCAACGCGATTTGAGTCTCGAAAACAGAGCCGAAACTTTCTTTCGTGTCCCCTCACTCGGTATGGTCAGTCGTCGTTGCAATTCTCTCACTTTGTACGAACTGCCGCCGTCGCGTACGTGACGATGGTGTCGCAAAACCTGTATCTCTCTTACAAGAGGGACACAAAATACTTGTTGTATTGGATGATCAACGTGTCCAATCGCCTGCTCAGATCCACTGATGGAGAAGCTCAATCCGCCGACTCTGTTAATACGACAGGTCAGACCACTGTGAATGGCCTGATTTCCATGTCGACACTTATTTCCCAGCACAAGGAACCTGTACCCAATGTCATCTATCGGCTTTTTGGGTCTATCATTCAGGCGAGATCTCTCGTTAGCACTACGTTTCAGGAGCTTATGGGGCCTGATTCGGACGAGGAACTCAAGCGAAGTAACGAGAGTCACCGGCATTTCATAAACACTCTACGCAGCGCCTTCAAGATTCTCGGCGGCGAAGAATGGGAAAAGACGAACGCTATGACCAGCGACGATACCGAGGATGTTGAACAAATCCTGTTCGCCAACAAATTCCAAGAATTGAACGTCGACAAAGGAGAGTCGAGCGATGAAGAGGATGATGTCGCTCAACCACAATCACCAGTCGCTGCACGAAAGGTCGCACGAAAGCCAAAGGGCAAAGGCAAAAAGGCGAGGAAGTACAAGAAGCCCAAGAAGGGCAAGAAACAAGACACGAAAGATCCCGCGACCGACGAAATACCAATCGAGAGCATTCGCATCATCGAGGACAGTGGCGAGGTCGGTCTTGTCACAGACTATCTACTTGCAGTCTACTCAACTGTCAAAGAATGGGCCGACCTGCGCGCTTATACCCAGAGTCTTTGGAAAGAGGTTACATACGAGGGTCTTAACAGTGCTGTCGCAGGAGCTGTAAGCAACCTGACAATCTCCATGGTCAAACGCACCAACGCCGCTATCTTTGTTGACTTTCCGGGTCACGATACTTACGAAACCATCATGAACACCATCACTCGAGGAAACATGGATAGAGCGCAGGGAAACTTCCGACTGGCCCTTTTTGCGGTGGGTCCAGATGGTGAACAGCACAGTCGCAAGGAGACAGCTGTCGATATCAAGGAGCAGTTCCTCATCCACGCGTATCAGGATTTGAGGGATTTCATTCTTGACTTCCAGGCCAATCGTACTGGCAAGCCGACAAAGGCCATGCAGGCAAAGATCGTGAAATGGGATCCAAACTTCAACTTGGAGCGGGCTACGAATGAGGAACGAGTCAACTGGCGGCGATGCTACACCATAAAATGGCTCTACGATCTTGTCAATGTGTTTTCATCTGTTGTGGTTCAGAGAAACACCGTCAGAGGAGAGAAGCATGTCTACGAAGACGTGGACTGGTCTGCCAACGGTCCCTGGGGAGTCCATCGAGTCCTCTTTGGCCTGAACGAGTTCGCAGGCGACATCACAAACATGGCTATGAAGAAGCCCGGAACGGACATCACCAAGATGATTTATCCGCACCACGTTTTCCAGATGCAGTGCATCGTAGACTCATTCACTGTTTCTCGCGGCTGGTCGCTGAGCGCTCTGCACGGTCATATGCTTGAAGCCCCAGCAAAGAAGGGTCATGCCAGACGAGATGTCGACCTCTTTCTCGATCGACAGAATAAGCGCGTGTTTGCTGGGTACTGTCAGACAGTCGACTTACTCAAGCAGATTCTGGAGAAGGATGGTAAGATGGAGCAGCATAAAGACTTTTTTGAGATCATCAAGATCGCTCAGCTTGATTTCGTCGACTTTCTTGGGGAGCACAAGTACATGACTGGCCTGGATACCATACCGCCCTCGCGCTTTGCAGACCACAATGCGAACGGCCTGCAAGAGTACTCGCCGTTCCTTTGTGGAGTTGGTCTTGAAGAAGGTCTTGAGATCGCTTACAGGCTTGGGATGTTCCTCTGGGAGCGTATGCCTGAGCCAACGCTGATGATCCATCTCCACAACGCTGCTGTGCAGAAGGGTTACCTCTCTCGATCTATTGGACTCTGCGCAACACTAGAAGATCTCTTCAAGCATACGTTCTTTGCACAGGGTCGCAAGCCGCAATCGGGTTTTGTGGATGCTCTGCTCGCGTCAGTGGGACAGCCAGGGTCCAGACAGGCTCAGGCACAGAGACAGGCAATTCGGTATAGAAGAAGATATGCCGAAAACGTCCATCAGCTTTTTGACTTGGATATCAACCATATTTTCAAGAGGAACTCCATGCTGACCACTTGTCGTCGAGCGGGCTGGAACCTCGAGGCCATTCCTGACGAGGAGCTTCAATTTGGCAGCATGCTGTTCTTTGAGCGACTCAGTCGAGCCAAGCACGTGAGCGAAGACGAGCTTGAGGACACTGTCCTTGTTCAGAAGGCGAGAGCAGTTGGAATGACCGATAAGGAGATTATCGACGCAACAAACAAACTCTCTTCCATTGCGGACAATACGCTCGAGGTACCAGATGAGGTCTTGAACAAGTATGCACCAGAATGCTATCAGCTACCTCCACAAGCTGGATCAGAAGTCCTCGACGGCCGCGATATTCTCGACTTGGCGAAATTCGACATTCTCTCCGATGTAGCAGGAATCGCGCCAATTTCAAGCCTTAACTATCTCGGCGTTACCTGCTGGCTGCTCATCACGTTTGGACGTATAGAGGAACGACTGAAAGAATCTGGAAACCCTGTGTACTTTGAGGCATATGAAGTAAATGGGCCTTGGAAGTTGGAGAAGAGAATTGCTCTCGCGTTGCTTGCGCTGAAGGGGGATAATGAGGAGTGTTTGAGGATTGTTGCTGATACATTGAATGAAGCTCGTTCTGGATTCATGGATTTTATTTACTGGGAGGATTTGGAGACGGAGCCGAGAGAGAGAGACTCTCATCAGGCGGACTCTAGTGTTGGAAATGAGTGCACTGTTATGTGAATGGGTTTTGGGTCTTTAGGGTTAAAGAGTGATGATTTGGTCTGCGTATGCTAGACTAGAGGTTTAGAACTTTAGAAAGAAAGAAATCTCCTGTAACGAAGAACATCCACTTAAAAAAGCACTTCAAAATCCCAATGTCTGTTTTTAAGTTGCTTTTTGAAGCCCGTATTTCCAGCTACTGTAAACTTCCAGCTTATATAGCGTGCTGGCATGTTCAAATGCAATCAAGCCGAGATCGCAATATCAGCACAAGTCAAGTAAACCTGAGGAGTCTGGAACGAGTTCCACTTGAACGACAAAAGGGTGTGGTTCGAGACATAGTCTGGGATCTTGATCTTGCCCGACACAGTATAACCGCCCGCAATAGAGGTGTAACACGAGTTGATTGGCGCATTATCAACACCACGACATCCCTTACCATCCGAGTTACCATCGAAAGACTTGCAAGTGAACCAATCGTTGCGATGACATGGCTGGTCAGCAGAACAGTCAGGACTGTACTCGCACTCCTGGCCATCAACATCAGTGCATGGAAGAAGACCTTCTTCGAAGCAATCCTCAGCAGCTTGCTTCTCAGCTTCGGTGGGGATGTAGTTTGGATCAAGAAACTTGTCGACAATGTCTTGGTCTTGGCAGATACGGTAGGCGTACATGCCTCCATGGTCACCGTTGTTGTCAACGCACCACTGGACATCGACAACTTGGCCAGGTTTGTAGGTGGCGATGGGTTCTTTGCCCCAGTTGGCGCCGGGCTGGTTGTAGTCGACACTGACTCGGGCGTTGTAGCCGCAGGGACCAGATCGTCCGACTTTGGCGGCGTCGAGGTCTGGCCAGGCTGTGACGGGCTCGAGGATGGTACACTCGGGGCACGTATCTGGGCCGGCCTATCGCTTGTTATTGGATGATATAGAGATTGGATGGGGTTAGTTACTTCAGCGTTGAGACCGGTCCGGCTCATGGGTTTACTGAGGTAGCCGTGTCCGTACACAAGAGTGCACATGGAGGCAATTTGAAGAGCTTGAAGGGTGAACATGTTGATGACTTGAAGATCTTGTAATCTCTAATGCAGTGGCTTATCTGAGAATGTCGAAACTGTTGGCTATCTGGAGACTCTCAGTCCTTCTTATACACGTTGTGCCCCTGTTCTCTCACAAACCCTTCGTCACTTATGAGGAAGATCATTTCCTTTTTTTCTCGTTCCGAACTTTTTGCCTGATCATAAGATTCAATTTCACATTTCTGAAGCTATCTTGATCATTGCCATCACCCTCGGCCATTAAACGGAGCATCCAGTTCTTACAGGACGGTTGTTCCACCTATAATAACTCTCCTAGCCCTGTTAATTGATGTCAAGCGAAACCCTCTAGCTTTTGACTATAACATGCATTGTTCACTCTTCGGCGCTTCTTTAGGGCCCTAGGCTAGGGAAAACGACACATCGTGACAAATTTGACACCAAGTTACTTTTATAAACTAAGCTAGATGTTCACTAGAGAGAGCAAAAGGGGTAGCATCGATCGGCCACGGCCCGAATATATGCATAATAAGGACAAATGCCAAGACCTACTCGCATAAACTCATCGGCTGTGGCCGTTTTGGGGTCGTCGGACCTGAACATCAGGCGGAGACTCCGCCTAGACCTGGGGATTTCGGAGACTTTCCGCTACCCCAATATGATCTGCATAACCCATGGTCAGACTTCCGCGAGTGTTTAATGCGAAGACCCGGACACCCAATCAACCAGACATAGAAGCTAATGAGACCGGGTCGTCCAGGTAACTATGAATATTCCCGATACGAAGTGCAGACCCCTACGCCTCATGATAGCGCAAATTTGTCTCGTATGAGGTTACTAACGACATATCTCCCAAACCGCAATTAACTATAGACTCAAGAGACACTAAAACATTTAAAAAAGTTGCCTAGGACTCTATGCACCACGGCTCCTACCAAATACCCCGCATTCATTGTCGATCACTACGGGGGCGGCGACATGTCGGTCACTCTTCGATATTCGGCCCTCAGTCGGTGATCTAACCATGTATGTTCATCTAGAGTTGTCTGATGCACCGAAATAGTAAATATATGAAACAGCTACGAGATACCATTCCGGTAGGATTATTTGTACTCGGATGCTGTCCAAGAACATACACAGTAGCCATCCTTGGGGTGGCCACTTTCGTCAGATCATATGAAGAACTAATATAACGATATTTGAAGTTTCCTCTCTCTTAAGACTTTTCAAAAAATCACAGATACGTCCTTCAAACATTGTCTCCCGGGTCCTACACGCCCGTTTGTTGTCTTGGACAAGTACAGTTCCTCAGTGCATTACGTTCTTCCAATGCCTCGCCAACTGTACCTGGACTGCAATAAGAGTCTTATTAATTCGTCCACAGTTCTCATCCTGTCTTAGATACAGGCAGAAATGTTTACTCTTTTCGTCTGCTAGGTGCCCCCAAGTCCGTACTCTCATAAGAACTCGGTTGGCCTCCTCAGCTCTCCTGTTGCCGGGCAGAAGAAAGATTATATCACATGTATTGTATAAGAGGGTCTATAGTATCCGAAACTCCTCTCGGTAATTTTTTTGGCATCGTTCGTTTGCATTTATTCGTATTTCACACAGATGACTCGCCAGAAGTACCGAACTGCCGCATCTGTCGGACGGTAATGTAGCAGAACTACATGATATTATCCGCCCATAACTTTCCTTATACTCCTTATTGAAGTAGTCGCTGAAGAGGTATCAATGGACCCATCGTTCATGGGGCCGTCGTGGTCCAAATAGACTTTGATTAAGTACCTCACCTCCTCGAAAATAAGGTACGGAAGGAGCGCATGCGAAACCCACGTGTCGTCACCAAATCAGGTAATTGTCCCGAAGCGGTAAGTATTTCACGAGGCTCGAGTTTCTGTGCTCTTTAGATATCAAGCGGTGAGCCAATTATGTCAATATCAAGATCCTGAGAATCTTTGACGCTGCCAAGTCTTGGTGTTGAGGCAGGGTTTAACTTGGCAGACTTATGACATCATTGACAAGGCTCAGGCCATCGCCACTCTGCCCAGCCAAAAGACGAGCGACACGTACAAAGGAGAAGTAGCCATTCCAAGGAACCCCTTGCCATTCTGAAACGCTTCCTAGAACCTTAAAACATATGTTTCAAAACCTGATTTTCCAGCTGTCAATCGCGTATTAAAGCGCTCTCATTTGAACGAGGGTTTCACTGCATACCAGACTCTCTTCCCAAAATGCGCCAATCAACTCTGTACCCATTTTTATGCCTCTGGGGGCTTGCTGAGAGCATTGACCTCTCTTCAAAGCGCGGCCTTGCATATCATGGAGATGACCACAAATCAGATAATGAGCTTCTGATCTCAAATAATTCTGAAATCGCATGGTATTATACTTGGTCGCTTTGGCCAAACGGTCAAATAGGCAATTCCTTACCTTTCGTGCCATTAATTCACGGCCTCGACGATGCATCAGATTCTGAGCTCGAGTCGCGACTAAATGGGCTTCCCGAATCATCTACGCATCTCCTCACGTTCAACGAGCCAGATGGCGAAACAGACACCGGCGGAAGCGCGATCTCTGCCAAAGACGCCGCTCGTGCTTACATAGAGCACATCGCCCCCCTCAGAAAAGCAAAGCGCAAGTGGTCAATCAGCCATCCCAGCGTTACCGGCTCACCACGAGGTCTTGAATGGCTACGCGACTTTAATGAATCCTGCTACGACATCGACGACGATGGGTGTCCTACAGACTTCATCGCTGTGCATTGGTACGGCGACGCTGGCGGTCTTAAAAATTGGCTCGGAAGTTTGCGCGAGTTTTACAATGAGACAGCGCCTGACGCACGGTTCTGGATTACTGAGATGGCTCTACCGAAAGAAGATGATGATGCGACGTTGGCTATGATGAATGAGAGTCTTCCATATCTTGATGATAATGATGATGTTCAAGCCTATGCATGGTTTGGAGCGTTTAGGAAAGATGATGCGAATGAGTGGACTGGAGACAGTGTATCGCTGTTTGATGATAATGGGGGTTTGACTAAGCTGGGTGCGGAGTATTTGGGTGGTGAAGAGAAGGGATTTGAGGAGGGAATGTCGGGGGACTCGGCGGGAAGCTTACAATCGCCTTCGATGGGCATCATGCTGGCCATGGCCCTGATTTCCCTAGTCCATTTGTGGTAAATTTAGACGATTATACGATAGACGATAGATAGTGATACCATTCATGAAATTGCATTGAGGATGATGAGAAGCTGTATCGATCACAATTCCACCTGAAGTTTACTCTTTCAATTCGGATGTAAATGTGGATCTTGTATCGCCCAGAACAGAAGAGATCGGGGCGTGAGGCAGCTCCGAGTGGTGGAGCGGTGCATCCCGTCTCCACAGTTATGTCTGAATTTGAGGAAATATTCAGTTCCAGGACTTCTTGGTTCCTGAACTTAGGCAGCCGTGCCCATAGCATGTCTCACAGTCCACGGATGATCATCACAAGCTCACACGTAGCATCACGAAATGTAACATGGACTCTAGGGTATCATTGCGAGAGACAATGACGTCAGACCTCTCATAAGTTCCTAGACCCCTGCAATAATATTTCCCCAACCTCGTTTAGCTCCCCGACTTTTCAGATTCATAATCTTTACAAACACACTTCAATTGAATCCATTCAGCCTATACGGAGTAAAGTATAGCCAGGTCGGTTATTCCATCACATAAATTACATCTCTCGAGCTTCAAACTAGCTTGTCAACTTGATTGGAGGGGCTGTGAAGCTCTCACCCGTCGCATAACTACCGCTTACCACCAGCCTTGTCTCGGTCAATCCCTCGGTGGGATACGGCTCTTGAACCTGTAGAAACCCCATGAACGTGCGAACAGCCTGAATTTCCCCCGCACGACGATCCCAATCCAGACTCACACAACCATGTCAAGACAGAGTTCGCTAAGATAACCCGACCCAGGCGCACCAATTACACTCGCGCGGAAAACCTGGGGAAGCTTCTTAGCTCCAAAACTACCCCAGGATCGCGGCTCAATGGCAAGTTCCTGGATGACGATGAAAGCCGCACCAGTCATTGAACTTGAAAGCTCATCCGACGATCACCGAAAGAGACCCTGAAATACTTCAATTGGAGAGGGGTTTCGTTGGTGGAAGTTGGCCCGCGAGAAAACAGAGATCGTCGGCTTTTCTATAAAGCTTGGGGGTTTTCGCTCTTTTTTGCTGGGCCAGTCTCCACCTTGATCATCCGCAATCATGTTCTTCAAGGCTGTCGTTGCTGCTCTCATCCCACTGGCCCTTGCGACCAAAGGCAAGGGTCCCGACAAGGATGGCAAATACTGGATCAAGGGAGACGGCATCAAAGCTGCCTTCATTCCCTATGGCGCCTCCATCACCAATCTTCTGATCGACGACCAGTACGGTATCACCCGCGATATCGTCGCTGGCTTCGACAATGCTACGCACTATAGCATTGACGAGTCTCACCCCCATCTTGGAGGTGTTCCCGGAAGATACGCCAACCGTATTCGCAACAGCACGTTCGAGATTGATGGCAAGAAGTATCACGTCACGCCCAACGACAACCCTACGCCCGAGTCTCCCAAGGGCGCTGATACTCTCCACGGCGGACCTGATGGCTGGGACTACCGCAACTTTAATGTTGTGTCGTACACCGACTCCAGCATCACCTTCTCCATCGTTGACCCTGATGGCAAGGAGGGTTTCCCTGGAGAGGTTGTCTCCTACGTCGCCTACACCTTGACCGGCATGGACTGGGATTTCAAGATTGTTGCTCTTGCCACCACCAAGAAGACCCCCATCATGCTTACCAGCCATACTTACTGGAACCTCGACGGCTTCTCCAACAACGAGACAAGCACCATTTCCAACCATACTATGTACATGCCCTACGGTGGCCAGCGTGTTGCGACCGATAACATTCTTATCCCTACTGGCGATATCATTCCCAACAAGAAGGGATCTGTGAACGATTTCTGGAGCAAGCCCAAGATGATTGGTGACCAAGCCAACAACAAGGATTTGGAGAACAACTGCGGTTTCAACTGCACTGGATATGGTTAGTATTTCATTTCGCACGATATGTAACATCGCTAACCAATCTCAGACACCTGCTACAGCGTCAACCGTGGCCAGCTTGGCAACTTTGACTGGCGAACTGAGGGCCCCGTGGCCACCATCTCATCCGCCTGGTCCGGCATCCAGCTCGACATCTACACTGACCAGGACGCCTTCCAATTCTACAGCTGCACTCAGCAGAAGGGTACCATGCCTCTCAAGAAGACCCAGGGTCTTAAGGATAACAAGGACTTCCCCCGAATTATCCCCAAGTACGGATGCATGGTTGTCGAGGTTCAGGACTACATTGACGGTATCAACAACCCCGAGTGGCAGAGGCTCGAGAAGCAGCTCTATGAACCTGGTGGCAACCCTTATGTTCTTCAGGCCAAGTACCGCTTCAGCCTCAAGGGCAAGGAGTAGTTTATAGATGTAGGATCGGGTAGTTGAAGTAATTGATAATGTTTGAAGGCTTGCTGTTTGTAGAATGAGGCGACAATGGAATTCTTACTGTGATATATTATAGTAATTAATATTTCTAAGGGCATTGGTGTATACACGTTCCTCAGTGTTAGGCTTGTAACTAATGGCCAGGTGAACGGGCCTAATACTGCCTCCCAGCTCCTCGTCAAAGAGGGTCATATTAGAAGAGCACAAATACCTAAATCCTCCATCGATTGCCTTGCACTCCAAACTCTACTCGGATCTCGCCGTCGTTGCTTCCAAGCATTTTGCATCACACTATAAACCGTACCACAATTCGTGAACCCCGCCTCAGCATGATCCATAAGCTTTGTCAATAAACCGTCAAAGTACTGCTCATTGGGAGGAAGTGCCAAAGACCCGGCAACGCACAGAGGCCATGGTGTTGCTCGTAGAGATATATGTGGAGGTAGGTTGTCCAATACGTCGACGACTCGTGACACTGCGCTGTGAGGATCTGGCGAAGTGATGTTGTGATCTGAAGCAAGAGTGTAAAGCTGCACGAGTGCTGCGGTTGCGAAGAGGTGAGTTACCGAGCGGTTGGTGGGTGTTAACTGCTAGGGTCTATTAGCAAACATTCGCTTGTAATCTTGTAAAATGATACAGACCGTTGATCCATCATCTAATGCCGCCTCTATTCCGTTATGTATGCGTTCTTCCAAGTCATCAATAGCGATTCGCAAAGCCTTATTGCCCAGTGTTATAGCCTCTGAATCCAGGGCCATCATGTCACCTATCGCGATCATGATACAGTTTGAGCAACCCATAACTCTCGACATGTCAATCTTTCCAGCGTTTAGCCAATCGTGATAAGGTAGCCTCGGCGCAGTCCCCGTAGCCAGAGGCGCAAGTATATCGATCCAGACGAGGTTCGAGAGAATAAACCTTTGCGCAGTATTCATGCCTCGCTGAAAGTCGAAATCTGGGCTTGAAGGATTCGAGGTGTCAAAGTCGAAGTCGGAGGATGTAAGGTTCTGGATGACGGATACGAGGGCGTTGAAGTGGGCTTGCCAGTTGTTTGTGCCACCTTGGAAAACCTTGAGCAAGTCAGATGACGGGGATTGAAAGTATATGCTAGTCTTTGGGTGTTACCTCAAAAGAGATCAAGAACATACCGCCAGCAAGGAACTTGAGCCATTCCTCGATGTTGTCGGCAGAAGCACCAACGTCTCGATGTCGGACGACATGTCGAAGTTCCTGAAGTGCTTTGGTATGGTATTGTAACAGTTCGTCTTCTTGATTTTCGGTGTGATATGGTGAGAAGGTATGTTGATGGAAGGCAGAGAGGGTCAGAGCTGCATTTCGAAGGGGTGCATCTGTTTAGTGGTCAGAGTGAACAACTGCAGGACGGGGACTCTCTTACTTCTTTCTAGAAGGAAGAAGAGCCATCCTCTGCCTCCCTGATCTGCTGCATCGACGTAGAAAGCATACTGAATGGGAAAGATATAGTCGAGGTAGTGAACAAGATACTGCGCCTCTCGGAAGATGGTGTTTGTAGTTGATGAACCGGCTTGTGTCGGACTGTCAGTTATCTCGCTTTGCGGTCGAGAAGTCGCTTTGGCACGCGATACTTGTGCTGCTTGAGCTGTCGACCGAGCAAGCTGGCGATTTTGAATGGTTTTGACGCGTCGGAAGTTCTCCTTGACTGCCACTTTGATGCGGCGAAGCTCCTCTTTCAGTAACTGATCATTGCTCATCCATGCTGGCGGATCGAGGCCATATCCATGGCAGGTGATACTTCGAGTACTGCACTCGTTGCACTCTGGGGATGACTCGTCACATCTCCTGTGTCGGATGCGACATGTCCAGCAGCCCCTGCGTCCTCGGGGCATGATCTGTTGTTGTGGATTTTGTCAAGCTCGGAATTGAGCATGCCAGGTGGCAGAAGAAGTGGATCGAGGTCGCCTTAAGAGATTTTAAGTGGATTGACTAAATTACTTCAGGGCCTTAGTTGCACCGAAGCGCTAAATCTAGTGCTGTTCATGGAGACAGCAACAAAAGATACTGGGCTGGACCTTTCGTAACGAATAACGACGCACTTTGCAATACCTACTTAAGCCTGTTCCTGGAGACGGATAGCGATTTATCGCAGGCGACTGTATTCTCAGTGCAAGAGGCCAACAGAGTTCCGATCGCGGAGGCTAGTGACTCCGGTTGGTCTAGGTGCTGAACTTAGGCCTGAAAGACTGAAGATCCGGTGGAAGGATACATATGGCTCTTATCTCATAAAAGTGAGCCAACAAGGTTTATTTGTTGACTATAGTGAGTTGTCTATTATGGAATGGACCCATGTACCAATGTCCGTACCAAAGAGTTCGAATCAAGCCACATTGCAGGAGAAAGGCCTGCCAACACTGCCTCCTCGAAATTTGGCAATCTGTAGTCACTTTAGTTAGCATGAAATGAAAACATTGTTCGGCACACTTACAATCTGGTCAATGCTAGCATATGTGCCGGCAATAAATACAAAGAAACCGACTCCAAAGGCCATGCAGTTGCA
The DNA here is from genome assembly GCA_001654545.1 of Fusarium agapanthi. Lineage (NCBI taxonomy): Eukaryota > Fungi > Ascomycota > Sordariomycetes > Hypocreales > Nectriaceae > Fusarium > Fusarium agapanthi. The sequence goes on along the minus strand of LTDI01000055.1, from coordinate 206,219 downwards.
GGCAGCGCGCTTGACATTATGCTTATCAGACCAATTGCCCTCCTTGAGAAGGAAGAACCACATAATAGGAGGGATCCAGAACGAGAAGCCCGAAATGAAGATTACAAAGGCAACGACGGCCAACCAAGTGATCCAGCCCTTGCGGGTATTGATGAACCGTGTAATAGTGTTCTTGTAAAGTCGACCGTGGATAAATCTGCAAGCAACCGTGGCGTTGATTGAGCCTGAGATATAGATGACGGGCAAGGCAATGCCGAACGCGACTTTCGACACCAACGGGCTGGCGGATAATAAGGCGGGAGACTGAACTTCCTGGCCGACGAAGGCATAGATGACTGATCCAGTGTTTGTATATAGAACGATTTCTGTAAGACCTAGAGTGATGATGGATTTTGTGAAATCGGCTGGGGTATGCATTTCGGACATGAAGGAGACTTGGGCTGCAGCAAATGCATACGAAAAGACGATATTGGAGACCGCTGTGAGTGCCTGGGTGAAGCTAAGGTCGTCTTGCGGCCACGCTGACCAAGTAGAAGATGAGAAGCCACCTGGGGCGCCTGACCTCTGAATGCCAGTGGCGATCATGGTGATACCAATCGCAAGGATGATAGAGATAAAGTCGATATAACCGAGGATCGCAATCTCAGTGAACGAAGGTGGGATCGCGAGCACCACAAGGATAACAGCAGAGATGACCCCGAAGGCGAGGGTACATACGCTGCTTCCCGTGATCTTGACGAGGGCGATGGTGCCGGTCAAGCAGTGAGAGCCAGTAGCCAAGATCAACAAGCCCAAGAACACAACAGCGAAGACCTTGTCACCGAAGCCTAACTTCTTTTCGCCGTGCGGGGCCCCGCGATGACACTTGCCACAGAATGCGGATCCAGCGTGGCTAGTAGACTTGGACTGATGCCTGAGTTGATGGATGACTTGCCGTTGACGTTGGTCCACGGAAACGAGTTGCTTGCCCAGTCTTGTTAGCTGTTTTGATAAGTGTTAGGAGATGAAATGGCTCCCATAAGTTTCGTTATCGGCACAAGACACGGTTTCGTTGTCAGGTTTTTAGGTGCAGACGTGGAGCCACTTCTGTCGTATTAACTGATATGAGAGACAACAATGGAGCCAAACCACAATAAGAGATGGAAAATTGTATGGAGGGCGAGCATTGCTGACTTGCTCTATTTTCCGCGTTATAAGGTGCCATCCACTTCATTTGATATTGACAACTGATGAAAACAAACTGTATTTATTATTGACAACCTTGATGATGATGATGATGATAAAGAGCTTCTAGAATAACGAATAAGATAGCTGGCTACCTGTGCACTTCGCTGATGTTTCGGGGAGGACGTACATTCCTGTGATTATTTCCAGTCGGTCTTGTGACTTGGCCAATGAGAGCACTGCGACATGCAATTCATTTCGCTTCAACGGCAACTCTGGGCTTAGCCCGTGCACTATTGAGAAACTATTGGCATTAGCTTACTATTCCCACGCACGTTACTCCTATTTTCTTTGCGCCGCCGTATAGATTTCTTTCTCTTTTGTTTCATTTCTTCCCAACCAACTACCTCTTTCTTTTAACGGCTTCAAGACACTTGATCTGCCAAGATGCGATTTTCTGCGTTGGCGTTGTCCATCTTTCTTGGTGCTGTTTCAGCGGGTCCTTGCCGACCCTCTAGCAGTTCTGAAACCACTGGACTTATTGGTGTGACGACGATCGAATCGCTCTCCTCAACTTTCGCGGCGACTGTGTCAACTGAGCCAGGTGACGCGACAACGGCTGCTATCACATCTATCGTCGAGACTACGACAGCATCAAGCGCGGTTGCTGCTACCACTACTGCTGCTGCTAGTATTTGCATTGCGCCAGCCGCCCTGACATGCTGCCAAACTGTTGGAACCACATCCAATCCCGTTATCAGCCTTCTTGTGGGGTTGCTTGGTATTGTGGTTCAAGATCCCAACACTGTCCTCGGAGCAACATGTATGTGTTCCCTCACTGCTTTTCCGTTTTCGTGGTCTAATACTTCCTTTCAGGCTCATCTATTTCTGATCCCGCGACTTGTCAAGCCACAGCAGTTTGCTGTAATGATAACAGCCATGTAAGCATTTTCTTCCTCTTAATGTCTACTGAATGATGTTAACTTGTGCTATTACAGGGCGGCCTTATTTCTATCGGTTGTTCGCGAGTTTAGGGATAAATTAAGACCTGTTCGACAAATATTTAGATTGATACATTGTTTGAGGTTACTATATTTCTTCTTACTAAGTAGGCCCTTCTTAATAGCTAGATAGGTAATAGTATCTAGTATCGCGAAGGTAGCATTGATATATATAGATAAATTAAAGCGTCATAAGACATTATCTAACATGTATGGGACCTTTAAATAAGAACGGCCTGAAGAGATATCCCGAGTGACTTTTTAATTTCAAATTATCAGGGTTATAACGACACCTGGCGCAAGCAGGAAACCACATTCTATAGGTAGGCAGAGCAAGCCAGGTGAATTATAGCTGAGACCAGCAATATATGACCTCTCCAGCCGTCGCCACGCAACATTATTAATTACAACTCCCCTTGCGTGTATACTGTCTCCTACGCCTTCTTAGTTAAGTACTTACATCGCTATAGGGCTATAATAGGTCGCTCTTGTTTGGTAATCTAGCTGTGTTAAGGAATCTGTTACTAATAATCTACGACTTTAATTCCACATCAAGATCAGAGACGCTCGGAAATGGGGAACGTTGGGGATTCGTCGTGGAGCCTGAGCGGGGGAACTAATAGCCGACTCAAGGTGGTGCTGAGAATGCTAATTGGATATTAGTTGACTTCTCATTTCAGTATACTATATTTAAATCCCACAATTCATTACTTGGCTTGTTGGTCGAGATCAAGGATAAGGTTTCACATAGCAATGCAAATCAGATCTGATGGCGTCGAACGGAACATGGCTAGAATGAACTTGCAAGCTTAGTATCACACAAGTGCTAATGGAGCTACTGTCCATGCCATAAGTGAGTTCTTACTCGGTGCGGCCCCTGAATTTCTCCGGCCTTGGTCTAGCTTCTCGGCTTTCGCTCCGGCTAGCGTGTTACTTGTTTTTCTTCAACTTAAGTGGCTTGATCGCTTCCGTACTGTGAAGATCCAATGGCGGGGAGACATGTCTTGGATGTTGTTTACTTGCTGGTCAAGTCTAGATAAACTAAAACAATACTTGCAGAAGGGATGCTTCCTATACAGATATTGCTAGACTTAAATTAAGTCAATCTAGAGGTACAGGCAGGTCCCTCTAGTCTCCAGACGGACTTGAGCATTTCTAAGATAGAAATGTCATAAAAAGAGCCCAGACCTCTTTCCCTTTTGCCAATTACATATTTAGAAAAACAACTACAAAGGCTCTATCAAATAGACCCAGAGTAGAATCCCACTGATTAATATTGCATTCCTCGGATGTGTTGATTGCAATTGAAACTTGTGGCTGAGAGCTTATATCACCACAGAGAACTTAGCATTCCATCTACATCACCACATAGGCCAGCCAAACAAAAGACGTGTGGAACTTACTAACCCAAATTGTAGTAAAATCATATCATTTCTTGCGGCGTTAAAGACATTGCCGAACTAGCTGAAGACCACGTTGCTTAGCACTCCTGTTACTAAGTTCAATGCGGTGATATGGGCTCTCAGCCACAAGCCTCAACTGCGACCGGGTTGGGCACTGCACATGGTCTCGAATCTTTTTGTAAGCACCGAAATCGCACTAAATAGCCTACTGAAAGTTTCCCGCATCCATGCCGTCGATCAAGGCACATGACGTAAAATAAAGTAAGTTCTGCCGGTCGTAGCTCATGATAAAGACTGCATGTCACTCTTGGGTCTCGTATTTTCCCAGACCGCTCTCTGGCCCATTCATTTACATTGTTTTATTGTCAGTTAATCGATTAATCATTCAATAATCTTTGTCAGTACAGCCAATTGTTAATCCTTTCTTGTTTCTCCGCCCCCCTTCATCATGTCGCTTCGGCGCATGATGCCCTGTTGGGCCCTGGCCTTCTTAGGCACGGTATCCGACGCAAGATTGGAACCACGGGACGTCAAGACGCAGCCCATTGGGATTATTGAAGGATCATCTACGTTGTATGACACTTTGACAAGGTATGAGACGTAGGGATTTCTCACCGGCTTTCTTTAGCTAATGTCTGTAGTACATTTCTCATCCGAACCGATGCTACGTACACTGCCACTTTCCCCGTTTATGGACATGGTGAACCCAACACTACATACAACATTCCCCTCATGGACTCTCAGAATCCATCATGCGGGACTATCATGGTCGAGAGCCATGTGACTATATTGACGTCGACTGATCGTATAATATCTACGCCTGAGACAACCACTCTGCCTACCCAAAATCCATGCGACATAGTAACCGTGATCGTCAGAATGCAAGGTTACAGGAAAGGCGATACAAATGCTCCTCTTTCCCAAGCTCCGGTCTTGGCTTTAGCCCCTTCAGATACCGAAAGTTCTTCTCCAGAAAGTTTTACCGTTTCTCAAGGTGGCTCCGCTATTTCTTCAGATCCTACAGCGTCTACAGCAACTGGGCCAGGCACTGATAGCACTGCTATCAGCATACCGACTCCTTCTCAGGACGACTCTACGACTTCTTCAGATCCTACAGTGCCGTGGACTACAATAACTACCCAAGGAACTGGTACTGATCCTATGACCACCACGCAATCTCCAACTAGACCTGGTGAGACAGGAACCGTTTGGGTCATGGCGGCCAGATCTCGAATGACCTCGGATGCCCCAATCGACTATACCACCATCACCAGCACTGGCACCGACACTGGTGCTTACACTATCACCGAGACCCCGTCAGGACCTGGCCCTGGTACAGTATTGATTGTGGTGCCGAGCCCGATAGCTCCTTACGTTACCGTGACATCCTATGATGGCTTTCTTACAGCTATAGTCACGAGTACAATGACTCCCAGAGCTCCTGGCGAAACTGGCACTGTTGTTGTCTATGATCCATACGATTGGGTGACCACCACCTCTTATGATGATGCTGCTCCATCTGACTATACAACGTCTATGTGGCCTTCTGCGTCTGATCATGTAGGCACGGTAGTCGTGTATATGGCATATAGATGGGTGACAGTCAGCTCCTATGACGCAACAATCACAGCCGCATCTACACAGACTATATCCCCGAGCTCCCCAGACCAGACAGGTACAGTCCTGATATACCAGCCAGATCCATGGTTCACAGTTACTTCTTATGGAAGTGTCACAGCGGCCTCAACAACCACCATATATCCAACGGCTCCCGGCGCAACAGGCAATGTTATTATTTACAGGCCACACCAATTGAAAACCGTCACTTCTTACGACCTATCGGTTACAGTCGCGTCCACCACTACCGTATCACCATCTTCTGAAGCAGAAACAGTCACTGTCATGGTATATGAGCCATATCAGTGGACGACCATTACGTCTTATGGGGAGTTCACAGCTGCTTCTACATCTACCATATCTCCAACTGCTCCCGATGCTACGGGCACTGTTATTGCATATCAGCCTGATCAGTGGGTGACCACCACTTCTTTTGGACAGTTTACCGCTGCGTCTACAACTACAATCTCTCCATACACGCCGGGTCAAACAGGTACCGTGGTGGTCTTCAATCCGCAGCCATATTCCACCTTTACTTCGTACGGAGACGTCTCGACCGAGACCACATACACCTCGCCTCCCCCTGTTCCTGGCCAGACAGGTATCGTTATGGTTTTTATGCAACAGCCATATACGACCGTTACTTCGTACGGGGGCGTGACGGCTGAATCTACAACTACTATAACGCCAACGAGCCCAGGCCAAACGGGTACAGTTGTGATCTTTGATCCGCAGATGTATGTGACAACCACCAGATACGGACGCGTCGCAGCTGCTACCACAACCACTGAGAGCGGCATTGGCTCTAACCCGACTCTTACCGTCGTAGTTGATCTACCTCAGCCATACACCACCGTCACTTCGTACGGTGGCGTTAGTGCTGAATCTACCACCACAATAGAACCATCTAGTCCAGGTCAAACGGGCACTGTCGTGATCTTTGATCCACAGGCATACGTGACTAATACAAGATATGGAAGGGTCACAGCTGCTACGACAACCACTAAAGACGGTAACAGTATTGGGGCCAACCCGACTCTCACAGTCATGGTTGATCTACCTCAGCCTTACACTACAATCACCAACTATGGCTCTTTCACCGCAGCCAACACTGTGACGTATCCACCCTCTGTTCCAGGGCAGGTCGGCACTGTAGAAGTTGATCTTCCGCTGCCTTTCACAACCGTCACCAAGCACAGAGATGGTCTGACAACTGCTGCGACTACAACATACCCATTCGATGTTCAAGCAAAGTTTGCTACTGTCGAGGTTGATCTGCCTCAGTCCTACACGACACTCACAAACTATATTCCAGGCCTCGCAGGCCCGGCATCTACAACCTTATCGGTAGATGATCCAGATGATGTGATGACTGTGATCGTCAATCTTCCGCAGCCATATACAACCATCACCACCTTTGTTGACAGTCTAACTGCACCTCTGACTACGACATACCAGCCTGCTAGCGCTGGGAATCCTGTCACTGTTGTGATTGAGAGCCCTCAGGCATACACAACCCTGACAACATATGTTGACAGCCTAACTGCACCTCTGACTACAACCAACCGACCGGCTAAACCTGGGGATCCTGCCACCGTTGTCGTCGAGAGTCCTCAGCTGTATACGACTGTGACTTCTTATGGTGCTTGGACTGCACCTACTACTACAACGTTATCACCTACTGGGCCTGGAGGCGTGGCTACTGTCGTTGTAGAGAATCCTCAGGGATACACAACTGTCACGACCTATGTTGATGGTCTGACTGCCCCTCTGACTACGACAAAACAGCCGGCTAATCCTGGAGATCCTGCCACTGTTGTCGTAGAGAGCCCCAAGCAGTACACCACTGTAACCAGTTATGGTTCCTATACAGCAGCTGTGACAAGCACCCTAGCACCGGCATCTCAAAGTGATATTAATACTGTTGTAGTAGGATTGCCTCAGTCATATACAACTGTGACTAGCTATGGCAGCTTTACAGCAGTACGAACTACTACAATGGCACCAGCGTACCAAGGTGCTGTGGCCACTGTTATTGTTCAAGAGCCCCAGCCGTACACAACCGTCACAAGCTGGGGTGCCTTCTCAACAGTTAGCACCACTACCTACTCACCAATCTCTCAGGGTGGCACTGCAACTGTCGTTGTTCAAAACCCTCAGCCCTATACAACTACCACAAGCTGGGGAACCTTCTCAACAGTTAGCACCACCACGTATTCGCCAATCTCTCAGGGTGGCACTGCAACTGTCGTTGTTCAACAACCCCAGTCCTATACGACCGTCACAAGCTGGGGTACCTTCACAGCAACTGGTAGTACCACCTTATCGCCAACCTCTCCTGGGGGCGTTGCTACAGTTGTTATGCAAAAACCCCAACCATACACCACTGTAACTACCTATTATACCACTGTATCAAGCATGAGCACGTCCACTGGGACTCCGGCCTCCGCTGGGCAGACTGCTACTGTGGTGGTCGTCGCTCCCGCAGTTGGTACAAAGGCTGCAGATCAAACATGCGATAACGCTGGTTTGGAATACGCTATCTATACCAACTCGTTCTACAACGCTGATCCGCCGAACTACTCCTCCCTCAACATAACCTATTTTGCAACAGCTTCACCGACTTTTACTGGTGTCACGCGTTCGATTGGTATCACAGAACCAGGCGGCGTAAAATCAGGAAACTCAGGCCCTGCGCAGGCTATTTATCCTGGTTCACCAAGTCAAACATGGCAGTATAAGGCTGTTAACCACCGGGCATTCTTATATGCGCCTATTAATGGTACTTACTCTGTTGTTGTCCCGTACTCTGACGAGGTTACACTGGTTTGGTTCGGTAGCAAGGCCTTATCAACATGGTCAAAAGCACGGTCTAGTGCAGACCTGGCGCAAAACTACTCAGGGGGGCCTGCCAGCTCTCAGACTTTTAAGATCCAGCTGACAGCGGGTACTTATACACCATTCCGGGTTTTCTGGGCCAATGCACAGGGAGATTATTCTATGATAGTTACTGTCACAGCTCCAGACGGTACTGTTATCGTTGATGGCTCTGGGTCGTCAAGCAAGTACTTTGTTAGATTTGCTTGTGATTCTAGTACACCATCTTATCCTGCATTCGGAAGTGGCGGTTAAACCTATCACACTCTTGCTTTCTCTCTCTTATCATGTTTTCTCATTACTGTATTATATAAGTAGTTGAATATAAATTGATTTTGACAGTTATTGTCCTTATAAACTTCTTGATATATCAAGTACAGGTACGTTTTGGTTTCCTTCTCATCCGCTACAAGGGCCAGAGCGGGGAACCAACAGCGGAGTCAGTACTGAGAATGCTAATTGGGCAATCAGTTGCGCCAAAGACTTTATTATGGAGCCCTGGGAATTACAGACTGGGAAGGAAGCTCGGAATTCAGATGGGGTAAGTTAGAGTCAGACGAGTACTATAAAAAGTGATCTCAGAGAGACCTCTCGTGTCTTCGAATCTTTCAGGCCTTTTCGTTCTTCCAAGATTTCATCACCAGTCTTCTACTCCCCAACAAAATGGCCAAAACATTGTTTGTCAACGGCCGGATCCTGTCCAAGACCGAAACGGGCCTCAACGGCAACGCCCACTTCTCAGACTGCATGCTTATTCAAGACGACAAAATCGTCGCGGTTGGGTCTCGTAGTGAGATTCCCCAAAGCCAAGACCCAGACATCCAGATTCGCGACCTTGATCAGCGTGTTGTTCTTCCCAGCTTCATTGATGGTCATATGCATCTTCTCCTCCTCGGCCAATCACTCCGAAAGCTTGACCTGTCACGATGCACTTCACTTGAAGACATCCGATCGTGTATCAGGAAATACGCTTCTGAAAACCCAGAGACACCAACTGTTCTTTGCAAAGGATGGAGACATTACATGACGCCCGGTGGAGTTACGGCTGCTATGTTGGATGATCTTGATCCACGACCTATCTTTGTTGACGCGGGCTCTTTGCACTCTTGCTGGTGTAATACCGCGGCTCTGAAGGAGCTTGAGGTTGATGATATGCCGGATCCGGCTGGTGGCAAGATTTATCGCGATGCGGATGGAAAGCCATCTGGTCTTTTAGACGAAGGCGCCATGATGTCCATCAGTGAGTGCAGTCCAGAACCTGATCACCTCCAGACAAACAGCTGACTGAGCCGAACAGTTTGGCCTTTCCAAGCAAAGTCATCCCCCAAGTATGAACGAATAGAGGCAATTCGCGCGGCCGTAAGAGAGTACAACGCAGCTGGCTACACCGGCGCAGTCGAAATGGCCATGGATGAAGAAGCATGGGACGCTCTCGTAACACTCAAAGAAACAGAAACCAATCTTTCGCTACGACTAGCAGCACACTGGCTCATCAAACCAACCGCTGACCTTGAACAAAACTCGAAACAAGTTCAGCGCGCTATCGAGCTGAGCAAGCAGTACAACTCGACAACAAGTCCTGATCTTCGACTGGTAGGAATTAAGGTCATAACTGACGGTATTGTCGACGCATGCACTGCTTACCTCTCTGAGCCTTATACCACTGCTGGAAGCCCACCGCCAATCTGGGAGCCTAAGTTTCTTGAGCCCGTTGTCAAAGAGGCTGATGCTGGTGGCTTACAAGTTGCCTTGCATGCTATTGGCGATGGCGCTGTGAGAATGGCCATCGATGCTATTGAGAAACACGCTACACCAGGTCGAAGGCATAGAATCGAGCACTTGGAACTCGTTTCCCCAGAAGACGCCAAGAGGCTTGGAAAGCTTGGATTGACAGCATCCATCCAGCCCATCCATGCAGATCCAACGGCGTTGACCATGTGGACTGAACTAATTGGAAAGGATAGATATGAACGAGCGTTTGCATACCGAGAGTTCGCCGATGCAGGTGCCTTGATGGCGATTGGTACCGATAGCCCTACATCACCATGGTCACCTATGCATAATTTCCATGTCGCTATCAACAGGCAGTCCTCCAAGAACCCGGAGAACCCTAAGATAGTCCACGAGCACTTTAGGCTAGGTTTGTGTGAGACGTTTGTCGCGGCTACGGAAGGTGCAGCTCGAAGCGTTTTTGCTGAAGATCGTGTTGGAAGCTTGACGCCTGTGAAACTGGCCGACTTTATTGTTGCTGACATGGAATGGGATCCTAAGACGTTGTTGAATGCTGAGGTCAAGGAGACTTGGTTTGGAGGATCAAGGGTATTTTAATGAAGAACTCTGAATCTAGAGGATGTTTCCAAACTTCTACTCATTCGTAGATTAAAAGTGCATGGACATGTCATCATTCGTTGGCAAATGTGTTCTATCTGTCCAGTTTGTTCTGGACAGCTTATGCGTATGAATCCTAACCAACCGGTTCTCAGTCTATCGATCATACGATCAAAGATTTTGTATCCTTCAGCAACCGACTGCAAAGGATCAAAATGCTGCCGACGAAAATAGTCAGTCCGGCCCAGACCCACGCCGCCGTATACCCCATACTGCTTCGCAAAGCCCCTCCAACAGGCGGCCCAAACAACAACGCGAACGACATAACCGAAAAGGCCATACCAAATCTTGTCCCGATTCTTCGAGGATCACTAGTTAGTCTGACGAAAATGGTCGGTTGCAGCGCGAAGAAGGACCCCGTGAAGAAGCCCTGGCTGATGACGGTAACAAGCAATCGTGGAGTTGTAGTTGCTGAGATGAGACACAAGCTTGTCGTGGCGAGCAAGACTGCTGCACTGATAATTATGTTCATAGGTCCGAGACTCTGAGCGAGGAAAGCTGGTAGGATACGTCCAAAGATTGAGCTGCTGTTGAGAATCGCAAGCAGATTACCTGCAAGATCGGTCGACGAAATATTGTTGTCTAGGGCGTAGCTTTGGACGTAAACAAACGGCGTGTACATGCCCAAGAAAACAGAGAAACACCCAGCCACGAAAATGACGTAGGGCCAGTCGGTGAAAGCTGTCTTGTCAAGAAGTTCCCTGCGCTGAGCTGGTCCGCTGGAGTTGGGCCCCGGTCGAAGCACGATGTTGGAGAAGAGGAGTAGAACCAACAGTAATAAAGCCATAGACCTAGTCGCCCATGGCAAGCTTGTCTGCGCATTGAGCTCCCGTGTCATGATGGGGAGAAGAACGCTAGAATGAGGTCAGAAAGAGAACAAGAGGAATGGCTATTTCTGACTCACCCCCCAAGTCCACTACCACAAGCTGCAAGTCCATTGACCAAGGGAAGCTTTGTAGTAAACCATAGTGAAGTAATAGCAACACTCAAGATGGATAGACTACCAGCGCCAATACCAACCATAAGACCCTGAGTGAGGAGGTACTGCCAGTACCGTTGACTCAGGCTTTGAAGTACAGTGCCGATGACAATGAAGGTAGATCCGACTGCCAGAAGGTGTCGGAAGTAGCCAGAGTCATAGATCGGGCCAACTATGAAGCCTGAGAATACCATCAAAAAAGTCTGGAGAGAACCAATGACTGATATCTGAAATGGTGTATGACTGGACAACTGGTCGCGTTCATAGATGGTTTGGAAGCTTCCAAAGCTTCCGATCAGCCCTGCAAGTTGTCAATGTTCTGGATAGCCTCTATTGGTAATATTGCTTACCCCAAGTGCAAAAGTAGAGGCAGAACGAGCCCGCGACTTGCAGCCACGCGAGCAAACCGCCATTTGGAACAGGCTTAGGTGCTGCATCATCGACCGAGAAACTGCTTTCGACGACAGGATTATCATCGGCTGTGTTTTTCGTGGTGTCCATTGCTGATGGAAAGCATTGATGAAAGTCCTTGACTTACAAGGTGAGTAGCATACCTAATTGAAGGGAAGATAGGCCGAGATACAACCGCCATGCTTATCAATCTCTATTTCTCTGACAATTTCTTTGCTAGGGATAACCCAATCTGGGACGTTTCCCGCCCACAGTGGATCTCGATAAAAAAGATAAAACTCAACATCAGCAGATCAAGGCGCAATACAAATTGTCTGTGCCACTGCTGGACGCGTAACTATCTCCATAACCCGAATTTGTAATCATCACATGAAATTATCCCACTTATCTGACGACGAATTCCTTGGCCACTCTGGATGCAACCTTTGCATAATTTTCGCCTATCATTCTTCCAACTTGGTGAAACACCCGAGGGCTGCCTACCTAGCTAGGAAGGTGGTAGGTATTTTTCCTTGCTCTCGATTAAGCAACCCAGGGGAAACCGCGACTAAGGCGGTGATGCGGCGAAGCAGGCAAGATTGAGTTCATGTGGGACTAGTGCCGGCATGGCATGATACATACATTGCCAAAAGTGGTATTTCCTTACGTTGAGATCTTGCAGGTAGGATATGAGTGTAGATCTTGTACGCAGATAGCGGTTTTGGTGGTGAAGATGTTGGGGGCTTTAACAAAGGCTCTTTGGGGTTTAAAGATAGATAGGAAAGTCAATGAACAGGATAACTTCATCAAAGTCACGAATTGTAAACAGAATTGAGCGTGGTGCAGAGCAAAGCATAGTCTGTTGAACAGGAAAAACCAGATAATCTACAACCAAGATCTACCCTACATCCTATCGAGACTTTACGAAGTAAGTGTCCAAGTATCCTTTCCAAGCTTCGTCCTCGAAAGTGCCAACATATCCGACATACATATCCGGCCGAACAATCACAACAGCCGAGTCCTCATTCTTGACCCAATCGGCAGTAAAATCCTTATCGCCATCCCTGTTTTGGCGACCCTCAACATGACCATTAGTCGACCCAATGGGCAGAATGCTATAAACAGGAGCCGAGACGGAGTTCGCCGAAAGTCGTCTTCCGATAGCCAAGACGATAAAATCTCCATATGAGACGTTTTCATAGAATCTCGAAGTTTCTCCGGAAGATTCAGTTATCACCACATCGGGACAGCGATATCCGGGTTTCCAGATACCAATTTCTGTGCCCTGGATAAGTGGAGTGGCGAACTCGCTATAGTTGACACCCATGCCTTGCTTACGTTAGTTTGGTGATATGTAACTCTGGTGGTGAACGTACCTGTGATGAAGCCGGCATTTCGTTCGATTGTGGAGACGTATTTCTTGGCTGTGTGTATGGTGTCCCTGACTAGTGCTGCAGCTACTCCGATGACTTGCGCGGCTGTGGATCTCCGCTCGATGTCGTAGCTGCGTAGGATGTCGTCTCTTGCTTCGGTGGTGAGGTTGGATGGGCGTGCGAGTGTGGCGAGACGCCAGGCTAGGGCGAAAGCATCGGATACACCCGTGTTTAAGCCTTGACCGCCGTTGACGGAATGAACGTGAGCAGCGTCTCCGGCGAGGACGATTCTTCCGTGGCCTTCCTTGGAGATAAAGGTACCGGCAAGTCGTTCCTTGACTGAATTACAGTTAGTATGGGGACTGTAGCTCTTCCATGTGAGACATACCATGGAACGTGCTGAACCATTCAGTCTTTGTAAACTCCACTCGATAAGGAGCGAGATGTTCTTTGATAGACTCTTCAGCCAGCTGCTGTGTAATCTCACCCTTGAGAAGAACATAGAATCGAGACATTCCTCGCTCTCTTGGAATCCACGCAACTCGAGACTCTCCATCAAGCTCGAATGTAATAATCTCAGGACAAACAGGGAAGTCAGTATCCAAAAAGGTATCAAGAACTGCCCAAGTCATCTCAGGCTTGGTACCTGTGAAACTGATACCCAGCGTGTTTCTGACGAAAGACCGTGCACCGTCAGCGCCAACAGCATATTTGCTGCGGACCTTTCGACCTGAACTAGTTATGACGGTGACAGAGTCTACATCTTCAGTGATGCTGATAACGTGTTCGTTGTAGCTAACTGCATCACCCAGACGAGCGCGCATCACCTGTTCAACGACAGGTTGTCCGATCATGAGGAAGTTCTTGTGAAAGGCATGCTCGATACCAACCCACCAAGCGTTCTGACGAGACTTGAAATCCCCCTCTTTGAAAGTAGAGCTCGCTGTTGCTGTTAGACTATGTCTTTGGAGCTTTTGGGTCTCCTTACTGTTGCATTTGAGACTGTCGGGCAGAAGCTCATCGAGGATGCCAGCAACCTCAAAGTACTGCTGAGTACGGGCGTTGAGCGCATCAGCACGACCAAGCTCCAAACTAGAAGGCTTCTCATCTATACAGCTGTTAGATTTGCTTCTCAATCAACTTAGACAGCAGTCTAATTTACCCAGGACTCGGACTGAGATGCCCAATGGCTGAATGAGAAGTGCAACAAAGAGTCCAGTGGGACCGCCACCAACGATAGTAACATCAACTTGCTCCATGATTGTGAATGAATGTGAATGAGTTTGGTTGAAAGTCTAACTTTTTGGAGTTCTTAATATTACAGTTCTATGTAATTGGCGGGAAAGGCCAAGATAAATCACCAAAGTCCTCTTACACAAGCCTCTCCATCGACCTACCTATCTCGGCATCGTCAAACGACCTCAGCAAGTCAAGGATAAAAATTCCACAACGTCTTATCTGAATAACCATATCCGAGCTTCTGTTACACAAAGGCCCGAAGAATCATCCAACGTCGGGGAACTCTAAACTTGGCCGGGTGGGATATAGCCGAACGGGATAGCCGCGCGGGACGCTGATCATCACCACGGACCGTTCCCCCCATGCATGCAAAAATCCAATTTTTTAGCCCTAGCAACTCACCAATACGGAAATACGATGACGAAAAGTGTGGCTTGGCTTCCAGATTGACACCTTCTACTTTAGGATTTCCCATCCGTGCAAGCTGACAGGGGGGCTTAGAGGTTGGCCGTCACACAATTTTATGAGCTTCCTGATGAAGCCATTTTGTGTCATGCCTTTTTCTTCGGATTAGGCGATCTGTGACGAGGGTAATTGTTTTGCCACGCAATTGGGTGGTTGTCCGATGGCCCACTGCTCAGACGACTCGGTGTTTTTCGCAAATTGTCTTAGTGAAACGAGAACGGGACTATGGATGAGTTGGAGTATGTAACTTGTAGTTCGCATGTTGATAGCAGATAGTGGACTATAGGATTTATATCCTCTTATCTCCCTGACATATCATTCATCTCATCAAGCCCAGTAGTCACTCTCATTTCGTACAAGCGAACACTCATCAACGACCACTTCACTTTCTTTTTACGATGGCTGTATCCAGTCTTCGTCCTGTTATCCCCTTCCCTTTCGACACTGCTGTTCACAATGTCTTTGCTGAGCCATTGACTACCGCTGTGGATAGAGTGGCTCTTGAGACATCAAGCAAGATCCTTGATATCATCGGAAGATATCGAATGAAACAAGACGAAAACCTCTACTCACAGTCCGATGAATCAACTCTCAAGTTTATCGCTCTCATCTACACGCACGTCAAGGCTGGCAAGCCAGTCCCTATGTGCCTACCGGCTTTCCCCTTCAAGTCACCAAACTCGGTATCAAAGGCCTTGGGAAAACTTCCCGATAAGGGAGAGGAGATTGCCCTTGCTCACCTAAATGGACTTTGCAACGCCATTGGCGATGTATACGCACCAGGTGCCAAACTGACTATCATTTCTGATGGACTAGTGTATAATGGTAGGTCCCTCAACAAAACCTTCAAAGAGTCTAGCTAACAAAGACAGACCTGCTTGGTGTTCCAGATAGGGATGTCTGGGCATACGGCGAGACCCTTCGCTCCATGGCAACAGAGAAAGAATTCCACAACATCTCCTTTGCACGACTTCGCGACCTTGTTGAGATCGATCTACCGAAGGATCTCGAGGAGATGACCTATGTTGCCAACGCATCAAACTTTCGACGCGCCCTCCTCAACACTTTCAGCAAGCCAGGGTGGAGTTGGGATGAAGTCCGCCAATCGGATGACCAGTGCATGACTTATCGCGGATACATCAAGTTCCTTCAAACAGACTTGGAAACTGTGTATCCGGTTGACGGGAACCGCAGTAAGTCAAAGTATAAGAGAGGAATTGAGTATATTGCGAAGCAGATGATGGCTCGCGGAGATGTAAGTGGCAACTTCCCTAACATCTAGCAAGTCGTGTACTGACGTCGCAGGCCTTTGCCAACGCTGTTCGACAAAAGTACCCCGATCATGTTCGTCTATCAATTCATCCCTCAACTGGGGCTGTGAAGCTTTCTATCAGTCTTTTGCCAACCGAGCAACTCTACACCACGCCCTGGCACTGCAGCGTGGCTTACAGACTGGATGGCACCATCAGAACCGGCATGCGATCTGAGTATGACAACGACGATAGCCTCGAACTAGTCTACGACAACGGAAGACCTTCGCATTACCGAGAAAAGTCACCACTACTATCATGGGCAGAGGATAAAGGCGGAATCGTGGTTGACCCTATGTACCCCGCTGGTCTGATAATTCGTCCTGCTAAGGGGGCTGGCTCCCTGACACTGGACGATATCGACACGCAGAAAGTCCGTGCTCTTTCAGAGATCAACTCACCCGTTGTTCTAAAAGGATTTGTCAAGAAGCCTAACCGCGACCGCTTCATTGATTTCAGCCACCGTTTCGGAACCCCGCTGCCCTGGAAGTTTGGCCTGTTGCTCGAAGTCAAGGATCGAGGACATGATGCTCGAGGTCTGAACAATGTCCTTTCGGCAGAGCCTATGCCATTCCACTATGATGGTCTGTTCAAGGTTGTCAAGCAGACTGATGACAATGGAAATGAGAAGATTGTTTCAACTCCTCCCCAGTAAGTACCGGTTGGAAGAAGAATATTTCGAAGAAGAATATTCAGCGACTGACCACGACTAGGTTCCAAATTTTTCAGGGCGCCACCTCCTCGCCTAGAGATACCGGATTCACCCTTTTCTCATCGTCAACGCTATTCTTCAAGTATCTCCCATCGTGGCTCAAGAAAGATATTTCCAAGCTCACATGGAGCGTGTCGACATCAGCTTTTGACAACACTGTCTTGAGAGGTCTACCTCTAGCTATCGACCATCCTAACACCGGCAAGCCATGCCTTCGATACCATGAGCCTTGGCCCCAGTCCAAGACGAGATTCGATGCTTCGGATGTTACGATTGATGGACTTGAGGCTTCTGAGAGCGCAGCCATTTGCGAGACTATCGACTCGGTGCTCTATGATCGCCGGGTGGCGCTGTACTATGTTTGGGATAAGGGTGATATTCTGGTCAACGATAACATTTTGATGATGCATACCAGAAGTGATTTCACTGCGGGCGTTGATCGTGAGCTGTGGCGAATTCATTTTGACTAGATGTTATCGTTTGGGTCGGCAGGTCTGATTATGTTTTGATATTGTCAATTTGAAGGTTTCATATAGATTATTTTTGCAATAGATTGCTTCTGACACTTGATGCCTATTGGTCCACGGTTTGACTGCTATGCCTTATCTCAATCTATCTACTCCGTAGTTGCGGTTTCATCCCGGAAATCCCGTCCGGAGATATCTCGGTCGGCACCCACTTCCGACTCGGATAGACTACCGACCAAACCTTATGACATGCTATAATAAGGATAAGGTCGCGGGGTAGCCCTGTTCGTGAAACACTCAATATACTCAATCATCATGTTCGAAGTCAAGCAATATCATCTCCTGCCAACGGATCTTATTCCGAACTCACCAAGACCGCTTCTGCACTACAAGAATGTCTTAGCCAAGCGCCCTAATAGCTCCATTTGCGACCCCGCCAAGGTCTGGGATATGTTCACCAAGAACGGATGGGACGTCCAATGGATATTCCGATATCCGAACACGCAGTTGTCGCATTTTCACTCTGAGGCTCACGAGTGCATGGCTGTTCTCTCAGGTACAGCAACGATCCGCTTTGGCGTCGGTGATACGTCGGAGGATCTCGAAGAGAACACATTCGGATCAGCTTGGGAAAAAGGCGGGATTGTGTTGGAGGCTGAGGCAGGAGATGTCTTTGTCATTCCAGCTGGTGTAGCGCACAAGACACACAACACCAAACCTGCAGCTGAGTTCAAGCTGTTGTCGCCGGGTGTTGGGCATGGCATTGAGGCTGATGACCCGAAGAAGGCGCTGTCTGAGATTAAGCTAGATGGATATACTATGATGGGTGCATATAACGGCGGTGAATGGGATTTTGTGAAGAGTGGAGGAGACTATGGCAAGTCATGGAGAGTTCCCAAGCCGAAGAGGGATCCTGTGTTTGGAGAGGCAGACGAAGGACTCGTCAAGACTTGGCCTGGAGGTGATACTAAGGTTGATTTGGAGATTGTGCAGGTGGAGAACAGGGAGTACAAGTCAAAGATATAACTTATCAGCTCCTCCAACTGGTGCGGGATCAGTTATAAGCCAACAACCTCGTAGCAATAATCTCTAAGTTCACGGGTCAATGAGGCCACGAGGCAAAACGCAGGCAGTTTGAGTTAAATTTGATTCACCAAGTATGTATGAACATAATAGAAAGGAAACGATCCAGTCAGTCCCAAACACTAGTCATAACATAATCCATCTATCTCGTGTTCGTGTAGTAGAATTAGAAAGGGAGGACCCATCATCCTTTAGTCCTGGACACCAGTAGGGGTGTTGCAGAGGATGCCTTGGTCAAGCTGTGATGGTCAGTAATCAATCAACTGAATGGATTGATTAGACTTACGATAGGCAGAACACAGCATCGAGCTCGCTGTCCAATGGCAGAGCAAACAACACTGAAGTCAGTGGCATCGGTAGGGGCAGAGGGAGCTAGCTATGTTAGATTGAGCTTCACTCAAGACATGGCTCTACTTACGGTTTCCGCAGTCGAGGTCGGCAACTCCAAGGACATCAGTAGCACAGCATTGAGAAGTGCCGTAGAGACCAGAGCAAGGGATGTAAGCCTGGCGCTTCTCCTCAGTGGGGAGAGCAGAGACGGCAGTAGCCAGGAGGGTAACGATAGCGAGTGAGAACTGCATGATGGATTGAGTGAATGAGTAGGTGATAGAATGATATGAAGCTTGGGGATGTGGATGTGGATGCAGAACCCAAAGTAATCCTCCAACAATCCCCATATTTATACAAAATCTAAATTATAGATCCCATAAATCATTAAGATCATCATCAGTGAACTAAATAGCCTCAACGTCATTACCTCACAACAAATCTCCAATGAATACCACGTTTAAAGCCGTTGACGTTTCCCATGGCGATATCCCTGGCCTATATCATCTATATATTGACTTGAAACCTGTTGTAGCGTTACAACGGCCCGGCCGTTTACAGCTCTGCAGGGGTCTAACGCATAAACATGTCGCGACAATCGCTCGATCAATTGGCACTGCTGATTCGCTGGACCGTCGGAGGAAACACTTAAAGGAAGAGCCGACTGGCCGAAACGATCACACCGTTAATTTTAGAAGATTAGTTTGAGGCGAATTTCGAAACAGGTTGGTTGCTGGGCCGATATCATGACCTGTTGGGAGAAAGTAATTGGTCGGATTGGTTCTTGTGAGGCCTCATTGGTGTACGGCAAAGCTCCACGACCGTTATTGATCACCCCTTTAGTCTTCCTATCAGGTTCTTCAGCTTGGAGTTTGTTGGGGCTGTCGTAACTACGTGGCAAATCATGAATGTGTAGATTGTTTCTCATACTGTTCCTGCAGAAAGTGGACCTACGCGCCGAGAAACTTGATCCGGCTTCTGACCCTGGTAATTGAGCATAAACTTGATTAACATTAGATATCCGAAACTTAGATCCGATCGGATTATACAGGTGGCTTGACTTAGATAGCGGATTAAGTCTCCCGAATCAGATAATGACATCAACCATCATGATGATCTGATAGACACCGTAGCTATCGCTTGGTCATCCTTATGAATTGAAGGAGTAATCAAGGAAACTCTCATTTGAGAAGCCAACGCTTCGCAAAACAATCTGTTTCTGGGTACCCTGCTGTAAATCCATCTTATTCCGTCAGTGATAGCTGACCCCAGGCTTCAGCTCCATTCGATCATGAGGCATCAAGTTCCTTGCTTCCCTCAGCTTGAACTGAAGCCTCTCACCTCCGTCATCGCACCTGTCACCATCCCTGACGAAAGCCAGCTCAAAGCGTTCCTTGGCATCTCCGGATAACCCTGCACCGCTAAGAGTACCGCGTTCATCAAACATGTGTCCCGCCAACACCCTAATGAGACCAAAGGCCCCAGATACAGGCGAAGAACAAAATGCGATGCGTACGATAAGGAGTACCAGGCCGACGACAGGCTGAGCTAGTAGAACGACAGCAAGCAGCGGAGACCTTTTGAGTACCGTGACAGTCTTCCCAGCTTTGTCAGGCCGATGATACTCGAACTGTTCACGCTCTCCAGCTTTTAAGTGGTTGACCGGCGAGCCAATGCCACAAAAGGCGGCCAGTCTAGACCAGAGAAGAGATGATACCACAGCCGTGAACCTTATCTGAGCTGCTCTATCCAGATTGGCCGTCAGCAGGTCGCTGACAAAATCGCTGAGCAGGTACCTGGCATCATTCAGATGAAGAGTTCTACAGCCGTCCGGTAATGATTTCACAAAGCTTCCAGCGTAGCTACCCTCAATAAGGTTGACCGGATTAGCTGTGATCTTCCACTTACCGTGACACTTGAGCCGCTGGCTTGTGAACTCCCGCGCCTCCTCCTGAAACCTTTTCTTTGATGGTCTTATGTTCCTATCTTCTTTCGAATGCCCGACATGCGGTGTGAGAAGAACGAAGAACCGATCCACTTGACCTTGAGGCCATAGGGTCGACAGCCACTTTTCCTCTTTGTAAAGAGACATGTGCTGTGGCGCATTGTCATCACTTGATTCAAAAAGGCTGTTCCACCACGTGTCATTGTCGCGCTGCTTGTCAACTTCGTGGTTGAGATGCCAAGCCAAGCCATAGACGTCAGCAGACACGGTGTATGACTGCTGGCCCCGAATCTCGGCCCTTATGCTTTTGACGTACGATGGACTTGGTCCGTCTAACATTGCAACACTTATGCTATCATCCTTGAGTAGTAGCATGTTAAAACCAAAGGTCTGTGGTTGAGAGGGTAACTTGGTTACGTTGTTGAAGATGAAGGGGATAGTAGCGTTGACCATGAGAGAAGCGCCAGAGGCAAAGCTAGTAAAGCCAACAGGACCAGTAAGACCATATTGGCCGCCGCTGGCATGTATTTCAGTTGTAACCTTTCCACCAACGAAGCTTTTGTAACCAACGCTAAGAAGTAATGGGAACGCAAGAGATGCAGACAGAAGTAGTGTCCATCGTTGACTGCCCCGACGCCAGTTGAGAAGACTACCCAAGATACTCTTCTTGATGATCGAATCGTAGTTCTGGAGGAGGCTCGCCCATGGTGTTTCGAGTTGCAGGAAGACGATCGTGGATAGTTTGGCGGTGCAGAGGTCCATGAGTGATAGCATCAAGCCAACGACGATGAGCTGATACTTTTGCTCAAGGCTCGCTGCAGTGGCTGGATGAAGGCAACAAATCAAACCCACGATACTACAGCAAAAGCTCAATATCAGTGCTGCTATCTCTGAGAGGTCGCAGCGCCGTCTCTCGATGGGGTTGCCAAGTCCGCGGTGCTCTTGGCTGGTGTTGAAGGGCTCGTAAGCGGATATATCATCGCTTGGCCTGGCTATATGGCGTGAGGGCAGATGAGGGAAGGCATCCATTGAAGAAGATTCTATTATGGCCGTAGAAATTAAGAGGCTAAATGAAGTCTAGGTTGAGACTGGAAAGGAATTGGGAGGGAAGGCACACAAAGCGAGACATAACGAATTGCGGCTGAAAATCGTGGTTGTTTATATCCGGAGCAAATTTCGCCAGACCATTGTACAGAAGGTTGATACGGCCAATAAGATCAGAGAGTCTTGGGACTGGTCAGATCATTGTAGCTTCTGCAACCCTTCGCAGTGATCCTTTACCGTTGGGTGGTGTCGTCGCCAATCAAACTGAAACACGATATCAGTCAGCTGGACACCAACCAACACTCAAATGTGCCATAACTGAAATCAGGCTCTCAAATTTAATAGCGCCTGTCGCGTTTTACGAGTTCACAGAATCAGGGCTTGGACATTTTGGTAGATGCAAAGCATATATAATTTGAGAGCTTATTAACCATAATATTGATGAGGAAATTCACTAGTCCGGGGATGATGCCGAGTCACTTCTCACAGGTGGCGAAAGCTCTGGAGCCTGATTCTTAACCTGCATTTGTGAAAGTGGCTGCGTGAGCTGAAAACTAGTGGTTGTCTCAAAAGCAACATGTGATAAAACAAACCAGGCTCTCGGCTATTTATCTGCAATATCCAAAAAGCCCAACATCGCTGCGAGTACTTCAGAATGTTAGTTTTCTGCTCAAAAAGGATTGACCTCAATTAGATAACACTTACAAGCGCCAGCTGTTACGATGTATGAAGCTGTTCCCCACGCAGTCTGTATCGTTGCCAAATCAGTCCACGCCTTGGAGTTTAGCCAAATGCCGATGGCCAAGCTTAGCAAGACTGGAACGAGTACCACTATCGAGATGCGTGTGACTGACCAGTCTAGTACCAGCTCAAGGCCATATTCGCCCTCTAGTATATCAAGTCTCTTATTATTCAGAGTGCAGTGTATCCAGTCTGACCAAGCTAGGGAGATATGTCGAGGAACATGCCATCTTCTGTAGGTGCTCATAAACAGCTGCAAGTCGCCGACTCCATTGTTATCGAGGATGATGCGTTTATGCGTCCCAGTATCTGCATCGCACTGATTCATCAGGATGAGTTTGAACTTACCAAGTAATGAGAACAAACCTTGTATAGTCTAAAGCCCTTCAAATGTTTTAGCGAGAGAAAATTCCCTCTCATCCCACGTAATCGGAAAGTCGCCCAGCGAAGCTTGGAGAAGAGCTGGTCAGGCTTATCGACAAACACAACTCTCTCCTTCGGGTTAGGGTTTCCGCGGAGGAACAAACCCAAGACAACATATGTTGGTTGAATCCGCGACTCAAACTCAATAGCTGACGTGCGCGTGATACCGAAAACAGGCGTTGAAAAGCTCGTCTTCCATTCGATCCTTTCCGCTCGCCCCTGTGTTGGATCATGCGGTGTAGGTGAGGTCTCGCCATCCACAGCTCCATGCTCTTCATCACGTCGTGGCATCGGGGCCAGTGGAAACATAACCTCTTGATAAGCCTTTGGGTACGGAAATGTAGCGATTTCGTTGATCTCATAGTTGGAGCTCAATTGCGGCATTCCCTGAGCTGCGGGAGCCTGTAAGAAGAACTGGCTCTTGACATTCCACTGATGTCGAAGTGATCTGATGCATGGAGTTCGCTGCTCTACAAGACCATTGTAGTCGAGATGCCCTACGCCGTATGAGAAGTAAGCATGCCAGGCTGTAGTGGGTATGGGTCCGGCCGGTGCTGGCTGGGACAGGGACACGGGCGTATCAGCAGTATCGTCAATAGGCGGTGCCATGTTTGATTTCGACAGCCAGGAAAGTACCTATATTTGTGCTCGGATTAAATGCTTGTCTGCGCAGATCGTAAGAATAAACCCCGCGTAACGGAATTGAAAATGAGTTGGCCTTTTAATCGTCAGCCGCAAGCCACCAAGAACCATCCAATGAGACGAGACGCTGAAGTTCTGTCTGCAGTGCTGAACGACCGGACGCCATTTACAGACTAGCCCAGACTACGTCTTAATAGTTAGTATTTGCCACAGTGATCTAATGTATGGATTTCGCTAATCTTTTCCATACTCATTATGTCCCAAGCCGAACGAGACATACACTTCCCAGGATACAGTGGGGATGCGTCTGGCGGGTGACGGATGCGACAATGGTTGACTTCAACGATATGAATACGTTCTGCGTCAAGGAATAAAATGATGTGTTGGTGATTAAATACTCAGCCGCAGGCACCGAAGCCCTCCAATAGAAAAGTATCGTATGCATTGCTGAGAGGTCGGCCAGTTTAACCAATGGTCATATGCCTGCAACACTGGGGCTCTGAGCTCACGTTGATGGTTTCTAGCCAAGCGTGATGCTTGCAAACTTCTCTCTAATATTTCTCTGAGAATAGAGAAGTATTGAATGATAATTATTCTATATTTATATCACTCTTAGTCAAGGTGAGACGGCCCAGGTAAGTCTCCAAAACTGGCTGACGATTGTAGCTGAACTGTAAAAAGCCATGTCAATAAGAGCATGATAGCTACGTAGAGTATAACTTAGCCTCACACCCTTTTCAACATCCTTAACCAGAGCCTCTTGTGAGAACAGGATGAAGCAATTGTGCGGGTCGATCATGGACTCATCTGCAGCACGCTTCTCAAACTGTGCCTGGGCCTTCCTTATCAGCGGAACCGACTCAGGGCCAGCAAGAAAGAGCTTGTAGACAAATGCGTACTGGGACATATTCGCGCCGCCAAAATAAGACTTCAAGTCGAACTGGTCAGAAACAGCACCGACGTTGCAAATCAGTCCCCAGACTTGATCCTGGCAGCAAGAGTGGATTGCGTCAATTAAGCGAGGGGTCAACGTCTGCTCCAGGCTCTCTCCGTCATTCCTGTCATCTGGCGTCGGTATGAAATACATAGCAACAGTAGCGTCGCCCGAATCCATAGTGCCCAATGCGACCTCAGCTCGCTTTGTAGCAGCCGCGGTTTGCAGTGGAATGTTCTTTTCATATGCCATGAGCACAATACTTGTCTCGAAGTCTGCGAAAAAGGCCCATCTAGCACGATAGTTGTTTTCACATAGTCGCTGGAGAAGCATTTCTTGACATGGTCCCAGTCCCGGAAGAAGACTTCTGTGGTATCTTCTCTTCCAACCCAGTTGCGATTGGCATTAGGGACCACCATGACGCAACCCCAAGGCCGAGTCAAAGACCTGGGTCTGGATGTACTTGCTACGTATGAGCTTAGCAACATCCTCTAACTCCAGGGATTGCAGTGGGCAATTGACATACTAAGGTTTCTGGTGTTTATCCTCTATAGCATCAGAGATACTGCCATGGATACGGAATCGATGATCAAAGAACTCTTTTCGTGTCATGTTAGGCTTACGCCTGCCAGTAGCGACTTGTTTAATATGGGACATCATGGTGTGAGCACGAGTCTTTAGGTTGTAAATCAAGCGAAATTGACGATTTCGGTATGATGGTGGGTGATTGCCAAACTATTATATAAATGCAAGCGATGTGGTTCAGTAACAGGAAGAGGTCGAAGAAGAAATTTTACGACCTAGTTTTATGTAATTCTTTCACAGCCAAGCCTTCAGTTGGCCTCGGCTGAGGCGGAAGTATATCGATATTAACACAGGATCTACAATGTGGAGCCGACAAACTATATCTGCTACATGTATATATACCCCCAGTGAAAGAGAGGTCGGGCTACCTTGGTGCAGTAATTTCGAGGTTTGAATACAAGAATGAGAGCGTGGAGCCGATAATCGTTGGCTAATGAATGCATATTATCACAAGAATTGGGTTGATAGACGGGAAGTAAAACAGGCTAGGCATATAGCTACGGCATATCGGAAGATTTGAGTATAGCCAAAGGATCGTACTAAAGTTGAGCATTGGATCAGAAGGTTTGGTTCTACAAGATGTGAGGAGGATAGCTTGGGTTAGTAATCTGTAGATACAAGATCAGAGTTGGATCATCAATTTCTTGTGTACGCTTCCACTTTCTAATGTATCTAGCCCCTCCTGGACTTCTCGGAGTCCATCACCCTTTGGTGCAGTGCTCCGCAGAGACCGGTAACCACAGACATATAGGGATGTAGAAAGTGCGGGACGGAAATCTCGGCTTCGGCATGTGGAGGAAGAACACGGGCTCAGAGAAGGCGGAAACCAGAGAGCTTGGATTTGAAAACGGACATATTTTATGATTATGGTAGCACTTTGGAATATCAAACAAGAGTAACAAGTCCGATCAATTCAATCTCCCTCGAGTTAGAAACACATTGATCGTGGCTAAACAGGACAAGCCCCTTGACGTGGTCATCATTGGTGCGGGAATCGCCGGACTTTTGGCCGCTCGAGTACTACGCGAAAAGCACAACGTCAAAGTATACGAGCGGTCATCTACAGCAATCGAGGTTGGTGCTGCTATCTATGTCGGTCCAAATGGTGTTCGGATCATAGAGACCCTTGGTTTCGACCGTTCCAGGGCTGGATCACTTCCTGTCGCGGCTACCAAGGTCTTCACGAAGGAGGGCCATCTCCAACTGGATGAGAAAAATAGCCATGCAGATAAATATGGTGCTGACTGGCTCTTTCAACGCGGACCTGAGAGGAGAGTTTCTTCGGTTGGCGACTGAGGATACTGGAATTTCCGGTATACCAGGGAGACCGGCTGAGGTTCTTTGGGATCAGAATGCCATTGATATCGATGTAGAAGGGGGATGAATCACACTTGCGTCGGGTGAACAGATCAAGGCAGATCTTGTGATTGGTAAGTTATCCAGACATGGCCTAATGGAGCTAATCAACTGGCGCGATGGCATCAAGTCCATGATGAGGCCACACGTAGTCGGTGATGCTGCGTTCCAGACGGCGAGGCCATCTGGGTTATCAGCCTTTCGTTTCACGCTGGAGCTTGACGACATCATAGTAGCTCTGAAGCAACTACTAGAAATCTTACAACCTAATCAGCCTACATGCTTGTCCATGGTGTATTCTTTCGACAACAGCACAGACCTGTTGTTATGTATCCCTGTCGGAACATTGAACTGCTTAACTTTGTGGGCATCGTTCCAGATAGCGGCCTCGAGGAGAAGACAACAGAATCTTTGGCAGCTTCTGGGGACAAAGAAGAGCTTATGTCACTGTTCTCAGACTTTCCCTCTTGGGTGCACGATTATTTCCAGTACTATTACTCTGTATCCTCCACTCTTGCACTGCGGAAGTACGAACTGACCTTGACAACAGAATCGCAAAGAATATAAAACTCTGGCAGCTCCGGGACCCGGACCCGTTACTAACCTACATTCGCGGCCGGACAGTTTTGATTGGCGATGCGGCGCATGCCATGACGCCTCACCAAGGACAGGGAGGAACCCCTTACTATAGCAAGGTCTTCCCTATAGTAGATAACTAACTAACACTCCCCCTTAAGCTATATTTAGACTAAAGGCAGGCTTGACTATTCTGGGTTTTGCTAGTTCCTATTCTAAGAATTAATCCCAGAGCTACTAGAATTTATAGTAAAAGTAAATATTATATTTAATACTTTAGGCTTATAATCTATTAAAGAAAGCCAAAAGCTCGGGGAACCCCTTACTAAAGTAAGGTCTTTCCTATAGTATGTGACTGACTGACTAATACAGGTATATAGAGATATAAATAGCTCTTCTTCTAATAATAATATAATTACTGGCAGTGCCTCTGTTAAACCAAATCATCCCAAAACGGAAGCCCCCCGTTCTTGAGATAACGAAGGACTAGGCCCTATATTTCGTATAACAGCCTCTTTATCGTTTCACGGTGTTGGGTATCCACTAATTAAACGCCAAGGCCACTGAGCGAACGGTGGGGCTTGCTGCCTAGAATCAGCACTAGCGGCCTTTAAAACGCTATTCGTCGTGCTGTCGTAATCTATCCGCTCACAACATCTTGGACTTATTAAATCTATAGAACGACAGCATTATGGGCTACTCTGAAGTTCTCTGCCATATTTGTGGCGTCAGTTTCAATATCAGCCGCTCTCGAACAGACAAAGAACCTCGAAGCGCAGCCTGGGGCCACAGCCTTGCGATCAACCCTGGAAACATCCACAGTCAGTGGGGATGTTACTACGTGAAGAGAGATGGTGTCCAAGACCCTGGGGCAGCGTCTTCGGAACCAATCAAGTATATCCCACCGAAAATGGATCCTGAAGATTCATTCGATGACGAATGGACGTCAGACACGCCAGATGGTGAATGGGAACACATCGCTGGACCAGAATGCGACTACAACGGAACCTACAATGGAAACCATATCTCTGCACAGGCTATGAAACACTGTCAAACGTCCCAATGTCTTGTACCAAAAGGCGATGATTGGCAGGCCGAGAGAGACGATCAAGACTTTGAACATTCTTGCACATTCTTCCTCAGCGGGTTGTCCGACTACATGCCCAGTAGAGATCTGGACTGGCCGTCTGTTTCTCCCCCACGTCATGGCATGAGCGACGTCAGCGCCGATAACATTATTTGGGACCCTGAAGATGTGGACGAGTCCTGTATGCCCTTTCATCCGACCTGCTTTGAGATATTCAAGAGAGCTTCTCTACATCGGTATGGAACTGTGGATGTTGAGTGCTTGATGAAGTGGTGGCGCCTTGAACCAACGTACGAAGATTTCCATGGTTTTCCTCGGCATCCTGCTGTCAAAAAAGCTCAGGAGCAGTGGTGGAGTCATGAACGTGGAGACGAGTTCCTAGTGGCCAACCCTTGCTTTGTTCCTGGATTGGAGGATCTCCTGCAGTCGACACGCATGGAACATACCCTTGGGAACGGGCCTAGCCTTTCTGGAACTACCATGTCGACGAAAACAGCCCCTTCAGACCCATTCTCAAAGCTTCCCACAGAAATGATTCGTGAGATTCTCATTCATCTCAGTTTCAAGGACCTTGCCAACCTACGACTCACCTCTCGCGTATTTCTGCATCTGCCGAACACAGTTTTGTACGAAGTGACAGTTCGAGAAACCCCTTGGTTATACGAAGCTTGGTCGTCATTGCCTATCTCTTTCTGGGCAACTACAACTCAAGCAGAGATCGAGCAAATGATGGAACACAGAGGTAGCATCATTGCAGCTCCTCAGCCAGTCAAGGTACTCGGCAAAGGTGAAACAGACTGGCTCCATCTTCAAGTGGAGGTATCGAAGAACTGGAAAACATTACTTGGGCTGCAGAATCGGCGCAGAATCTGGGATGATTGCGAAGAGATCTTGAATCGGGTAGATGAATACAGGAAACAAGGCAAGATCTGAGAACTATTCAACTTTTTTCACTTTTCGTACTTGGCACATATAGCCGTTTTCGATGCAATAAGTTGATTCAGCATGCTTCACAATAACCAAAGCACTCATCACAAACTCTAACCAAGCTTTGAGAGACGGTCCAAAACATCGTCCTCCCAAGGATAATCATCGCTCTTAATCTTTCCAAAAGTCGGCAACAAAACAGCCTCATCAATCTCTGCGTACTTGCCACGTTCAATATGCACAAGCTGTCCATTCTTTGAAGAATCAGCCATAAGGAAGGCGGCACAGCGAGCGACAACCGAAGCAGGCTGCAGCTCAACGTTGATGGCGTCAAGAAGGGCTTTCAGCGACGGCAAGACACTGCTGTCTGTCCAGCTAGGGGCTAGTGTATTAACGCGGATGGGAAGTTGAGCTGCGGCGAGCAGGGGGACGAGACCGCGTCCCCAGCCCAGGACACCATGTTTGGCGGTGGCTAGGGATGTTAGTAAAACACGATGACGTGGGGATTTGGCAACTCACAGTAATCCACAGCTCGGACACGCTGTAGGCCAGTGGTCGAGCCACTGATGAGAATACTACCTCCCTCAGGTTGTTGTCTCAAATAGTTGATAGCAAGCGTCGAAGTGTTGATGACCCCCTTCAAGCTAATGTCAAGAAGCTGGTGCGAAGGCTCCTTCAAGTCGCCGTTCTCATCAACCTCAGTCGCCAAGTAATCCGTCCTAGGCCCAACACCCGCATTCGCAAAAACATGGTCAATACGACCATAAACCTCCTTAGCCTTCTTGAAAAGCGCAATCAAATCACCCCAGACTGAAACATCGGTCTTGACAAAGGTAAATGATCCCTTGTACTCCCCCGGGGGAGGCTGCACATCGCCACTGACTACCGAGGCGCCAAGCGACAAAAGCAAGTCAACAGTGGATAATCCAATACCGGAAGATCCTCCTATCAAGGATATATCGTTAGCTCGTATTCCGCTGGTCACGTAGGAAAGGATTGCCTACCTGTTACGATGACAACCTTGCCCTTGAGGGCCTCCAGCTTCTGATCGTCGATAGTAAATTCAGCCATTTTTCCCTTGCTCTGAAGCGTGAAGAAGGAGAAGGACGCGGTGAGAAGAAACTCGATGGTAGCAGCAGTGGCCCTGACTAAAGTACGAAAAGTTACATTGGACTTGGTCCACACCGATTCAGGGTCCTTGGTGGAACCGGGGAGTCCACAGCAACTCCCGCAAGTCGTACGTGTTCTCATCCTGCATTAACTGTTGGTGGGTAAACTGTTGTTTCTGCTCTGCAGTCCCGAGTCTAGTCGAGGATTAGATCTTACATGCATGCTGGTATCCATATTTGCTGGGCATGTACGCAATCACGTGTTTTGTAATGCTCATTTGCCACTGGTTCTCTTGGTGAAATAACCGGAGAATGTCGCCTGGGGTGTTGGTTCTGTCGGAAATGGATCTCTGCAGAAGGATCTGATCGGCACTGATGTAACAACCCGTTACGAGCGAGACATCCAGAACAAGACATGTCTTGACATGCATATCTTTTTTCGTTCTTTCGTATTTACGCTTTTAACATGACTATCTCTTGGCTTCGGACACCAGTAGATCATCCGCAGACCAAAACACAATCTAGTATGAGGCTGACCAAAGACACTGGGACGTGCGGGCCGCCCGGGAATAAAGTGGACGTTCCAGAAAAAGCAGCCAATATCATAGCCTCGAGGTCGCTCACGGCCGAGATGCCCCGCAAATATTGAACTAAAACGTTTGAGACAGGCGTTGATTCGAGTTCGTCGTCACTTAGTTCACTGCTAGGACCTGTTTCCTAATTGGCCCCCTATGTTTGAACCGGTACGCTAGCTGGGGTATGCGAGAATGAACGAGCCTCGGACAACAACGCAAGAAACAACTAAACATGTACAGGAGATAATGTAGTGGACCTTGTCGGACTGTTTATGTCACGACGGAGTTGCATGCTGCGTGTACCGGTTTTCCTGAGGGGCTAGGAACATGGGTACCGGCCCAAAATTTCCGGGACGTTGGGTCAGCCATTTGACATTAAATCTGGCAGATACAGATCTCGAAATCGTCCCTGATCTTGCTGTTTGTTCCTTTGTTTGTTGCCCTTTTTATCGTTCGCCTTGAATCACCAACATGGGTCCAGTAGCCGGTGCAGGCGTGCCCCTTCTATGGATCACTATTGTGATGCTCACGCTATCGTGGATTTTTCTCAGCGCGCGTCTTGGAGTTCGAAAATGGAAGAATAATCTTGGCTTGGACGATTGGCTGATGTTTGCGGGTTTGGTATGTATTTTGGCGGACTTTGAAGACTGTGACTGACGAGAAAAAGATTCTGTATACGTTTACGGCAGCGCTGGTTATTACGTGCTGTTTCCATGGTGCAGGTCAGCATAGAGATGCTATCGAAGCAAAGGATGTTATGATGGGAACAAAGGTATTTCCCTTTCCGACGGTCATCGTGCAATAGCTAACACATCTCGTCACAGCTCTTCTTCATCGCCCAATTCTTCTACTCTGCCTGCTCCGTCCCGATCAAAGCCAGCATTTGCGTAACAATGCTCCGAATTTGCGATGCACGCCGTCGATTCGTCTGGACCCTATGGGGTCTCATCGGTATGACTGTCATCACCGCCATCATCTTCATCCTCGCCACAGCCAACGTCTGCCATCCGATCACAACACTTTGGGGAGAAACGACACACGGCTACTGCAATACGAAACTCAACAGCAGTATTGGGTTCTTCTTTTCTGCTGTGTCGATCATCGTAGACTGGACGCTGGCTATTCTTCCTGGTCTCTTGCTTTGGAATATCCAGATGAAGAATAGGGTCAAGCTCCCGGTCATTGTTATGCTTGGACTTGGCGCTTTGTAAGTCAGAAATATGATCTTTGTGACGAAGCTAACAATTTGCAGTGCCAGCTGTGCAACCGTCGTCCGACTCGGCTACCTCACACTCTACAACAATCCCGAGGAATTCATGTACAGCACCGGCGCAATCGGCCTATGGTCTATTGTGGAAGAGGGAATCGGAATTATCGCCGGCTCAATGCCTGCTCTTCGTCCACTTCTCAACCTCCCCGTGTTCCGCAGCACCTATGCCAGCAACACTGGCTCCAACGGAATCTCGAGTCGAATGAACCCACCTCAAATCTCGAGCAACAAACATAATCGGATTGTTAGTAACCGAAAGTCGAGTTTAGAGTTAAATGACTTTAGATCGGGAATTACAGCACGGGTGGGTTTTGGCAATGATGATAAGGTCAGACAGAGTATTGATGATGGGGATAGTCAAAAGTACATCTTGAAGCAGACGCGGGTTGTGATGACGACTGAGCAAACATAGATTATAGGACAGCAATAATAACTGGTCATCCATGTCAATATCTCATCTATCTGCCAATTTTGCCTAGCGAATTGGCTTGAAACGTCTCATTCAGACGTCAAAAGCCTTGACTATCAATCGAACTGGCATGGTGCAGCTTGAATTTGTGCCTCTGCCCTGTCCACACCCGGGACTCTTTGAAGATTTGCGAAAACAAATATAACAGAGAACTGGAGTTTTATTAATACAATGTAGTTAGGAAGACTAAGCGACATTGCACAGTAAGGCGGATGAAACAGGCTACTCGATTTAGAGAGATGAGAAGCCGTCGTTAGTTTGTCTCCTTGATATCCCTGCTTGCTACCCTGCAGTGACTGAATGTAATAGAAAATAAGCCCTACAGAGCTAATTACTTTTTTAAATAATAACCAAGTACTCAATTTACAATTTAGGGTTAGTTTCGGAGTTCTCTAAAACAAATAGAAGTTAACGGCCGTGCCTGCGAATGAATTATTAAAATCATAACGCTATTGGCATGCCGACACAATGGTAAAATGAGGGTTGCACTCAAAGGTAATAATAAACAACAAGACTATTAATTCATATCAATAAGCGACCCAAGAAGCAATACTATCTCTTACTAACAGTAAACTGATACTTTGAGTTCAATCTTCATCTCGATCAATGATACCGGTTCAGTGCTCATGCCAAGTCTTGAGAGCAGGGTTTGCAATAGGTGCGCATGCACAGCATAAAGAAGATCATGCGGGAAATCCCAGTCAATGCCGACATCATCTGACTCGGTGATTCTCAAGAGCAAGGAACTTTCCAAGCAACCTGATTTATCTTGAGAATTACCTTGCTCTTCAGCCGGATGACTTTTGCCAGACCTTCACGATCCCTGGTGGCGTGATCCTCTTCGACATGCAGAACATCCAGATAATAACGGCTTTCTGTAGGAAGTCCTATTGAGAGAAGAATTAAAGTTGGAATACACTGACCCAGTCGACATACCTACTGTGATTCCATAGGCCTTGAATAGATGTAGTATCCCTTCTTGAAGGCTCCTGTGGTTGGGTGAGACATCCCGTCTTAGACTTAAGCATACTTTCAACCTTACACCATCGCTAGGTTGGGCCAGAGGCGGCTATGAAGGATAACTCGGCCGCTTCAACTCAAGACTATCTAATTACCGTACCGCGCGGAAGTATAACGCCGAGTTTATCTTACTGCCTCATGATCTCTGGTGTGCGGATGGCGGGCAGGGCTTAAACTCTCCATTCCCTGGCGACAATGGTAACTGGACTGAGATGGAGTTATTCTGGAACCAGCTCGTATCCGACTTGAAGGCTCATAACATGCTCGAAGGTCTTGTGATTAATGTTTGGAATGAGCCTGATATTGATATCTTCTGGCATCGCTCGTGGCCTCAGTTCCTCGAGTATTATAATCGTGCGACCAAACTCCTGCCGTAAGTCTACCACTGGTGCACATGCCTTTTCAATGAGCTGACTAGTTAAATTAGTAAAGCTCTTCCCGGAACCCTTCTCAGCGGCCTAGCCATGGCACATTCTCCTATTCTGTCCTATGATAAATGGCATACCTGGCTCCAATTGGTAGCGGGCAACAAGATAATCCCCGATTATTTTTCTTGGCATTAGATTGGTGCTTGGGAGCGTGAGCCCGATACGATAATCCCCGACTTTGCTGTCTTGCGGGCACAGTACGGCGTGCCTGATAAGCCGGTTGATGCTAACGAGTACGCTGCACTCGATGAGCAAGATCCAGCCAACTCCGTGTACTACCTTTCTCAACTAGAACGCCACAACCTCCGAGGTCAGCGCGCAAACTGGGGCAGTGGATCTGATCTCCACAACTGGATGGGCAACTTGATTTACAGCACCACTGGAACCTCTGAGGGGACATATTACCCTAATGGCGAGTAGCAGGTATATAAATACTATGCCACCATGGTAGGACAGAGACTCTCGACGAAAGCATCGTCGGATTTGAAGTTTGATGTTTTTGCTTCTAAGCAAGGCGATAAAATCAAGATTCTAGCTGGCACTAGAACCGTTTAAGTAAAGTATAATATAGAAATCAGCGGTCTGGGAGCAGCAGGCCTTCCCAAGAAGGGTACGATAAAGGTCCGAATTTATCGATTCGACTGGGACGGGCCGAACGGAAAGGTGGACGGGCCAGTTGATCTGGGGGAGAAGAAGTATACTTATTTGGCTAATACGGTGAGTGGCCCCTCTCGTCAAACGCTGCCTTATATGCGAGCCTTTGTTTCTAGTCCAATGGTTGAGCTAACTTTGAGCCACAGCTGATACTTTCTGTCAACCCACCTACAAACGCTACGGCGTTTGCTTACGAGTTTTCGATTTAGAACCGGCTACAGAATTTGTTTTGGGATAGGGACAAGGATGGGATAACAAGTCTGTTACTTCATGACAAGAGTCTAAGCTGTGAGATTTGAGTGAAGGAACGGTAGTAGGAAACGTATACTAGCAGACTCTGAACTCAACACACTATCCATCAATTGAATCTTGTCGAACTCTCTTCCTCGTTGATCTCGACCCCAGCGAACTTCGTTTCTTTGAACTTTTACTTCCAAGCAAAGACCATACTTGAAGGTCAGAAGGCAGGAACGTACCACTGTATGCCTCTCGTCTGAGAAATTGCATTATAGATGAGAAAGGAAGCGCGTCTCTACCACAGTAAACAGTTATTGCTCGTCCAAAAGCGACTTCGTGCATAAGATCTTCCCGTTCAAACCAAGATCGCCTCAGAAGTCCGATGATGGATGACTTTTCCGGGTCGGAGGGGATATATGCACCTCCAATATTTGTGGTAGAAGGGTTGTCATCCGACATGGTTTCATCAGGGTCTTTGCCATCAGCCCGAAGGATTGATAAGATGGCTTCTGGCGCAAGCTTCGTTTCATCGTTCTGAACTCCAACCCATGGGATGACAGAGCTAGCGCGGCAGTAAATCTGCGCAATCAAAGAACCATGATTGGATCGCTCCTCGGGATTGCTCTGATCGATGCAAATTGCATCAATCCACATCGGCCTCCCGACTCGAACAACTTCAGGAACAGGGACTAGTTCTCTCTCCTCTGGCGTCTTTTGCATCTTGTAAGCAATTTCCTCAATGTTTTCCCAATCTTTTGGCCTCCTGTATGTCATGTAGTCCATTGGCGTTTTACCATGTGAGTCAATTACTTTCATACTGGCTCCATAGTCGAGAAGCATGTTGATGATATCGAAATGACCAAGTTGTGCTGCGTGATGAATCGCTGTCTTTCCGAAACAATCCTGCGCATGGATATGAGCACCTTGCTCCAACAACCGTTGAACCTTGGGTCGATGATTGTTTTCCACGGCTGTTATCAACTCAGTCTCCAGGAACAGTTCATTGCGCTGCTCAACGGGATCATTGACTTTTTGAGCCATCTTGAGAGCTTCGTAAATGTTTTTCGGGAGAAACATTAGCTTTCCATTGATGGTGTTGGGATAGAGATGCATAGGCCCGTATTCATCAATATCGCCTGGATCAGCACTGTCTGGATTTCCCCATGTTGAAGAGATGAGATCGAAATCTGGGGCCTCATTGATATCCACGGTTTCTAGGATGCATTCTAGTAGAGGTTCACCTAAGATTGAAGGAGGTAAAAGCTGGCGTGGTCTCTTGATGAATGACAGGAGACGAATTGAGGCTGGTGAGGGAAGACTCGTGTACGAGACGTTGGTGAAATCCATGGGCGGCGCATTGATAGAAGCCATGATAGGGAATTGAAACTGTGATATTCAAGTATGACACTCAATCTCGTGGTGATGATTATCGTATCTTCGCCCTCATTCTTATAATCTCAGCACTATGAATCCTTCCGCCAAGACATGCATCGTGTGCCTATTTTAGTGCATGCGGAGGGCGTTCTGCCTAGCTCAGCCCCTGTAAGTGGATAGCCTTTGCTGTCAGATCCGTCGGACTTGACTCGGCTGCCTCCCCAACCACCTGAATATCTTCACATACAGACAGGCAATCAGTGTGAGAGAGTCTTATGCTTTGTAATTTCTAACTAGTCATCAAATTTATTCCAACGTCCCAATACAAGTTGTTCAATCCTGCAGCATCATTTTCTGCCTGAACCCCGCCGGACTCACCAGCCAGTAAGCAACGCAGCGTGATATCCCTGTAAGTCTCCCCTGCGAAGAAGGCTAGGTCCGATCTGCACTTCTTGACAACAGCTTCTTTGAACTGCTCGGGCGGCATGGTGTCTGCTTTTGAACCCTTTGCTCCGGACTCAGCGACTTTTGCGATGGGTCGCCAGTATCCAATCTCAGCTAGTAACAGTCCAACGGCGTAAATGTCATAAACTCGCTGGAAGCGTTGTTCATTGCCAGTTTGTTTGGCTCCTGATTTGAGACGCTTGCGTATATCGGGGTGAAGGTAAACAATCTCGGTATCTTCAACAGACGCTGAGATGGATAGCTCAGTCGGTGAATCTGGCCGAGAAATTGCAAAGCCTCCGATGATAGGTTGACCGAGGTCAGGTGTCGTCGACTTTGGTTCCGTCTTGTGAAGGAGGAATGCGATATGCAGAGAATTGAACCGCTCATGATGCCACCGTGTTAGAAGAAAAGTATAGAAGCCCATCACCAACTTTGATGCCAATTGCAGTCGCTGATTCAGACTTGGAAGAGCATGCTGTACTCGTGAAGCTGATTTGCTACCCGCCGCCGACTTTTGGCCTCCCGACAACATATCGTAAAGCGTGTAAACCTTTGTAGAAGATGTAAAACTTGGGTGTAAGGCCGACACAAGTCCAAAAGATCTTGCACCCCCAAACTCCACGAATCCAAGGGCTGGCAAGGGCTGTATTGCTGAGAATGTTCCGATCTGCTGTAAAGTGTACGAGATCCGTGCCATTCGAGAGTGAGCTAGCTTATAAGCATCGAAGTCTTTTGGTATGGGTATCCATTCGATCAGAGCTCGAGAAACCTGGCCGTCTTGAGAGGTGTACTGAGAGATCGTATATTGACATCCCTTGAAGACGTCGGCTGCGACGAGACCCTCGAATGCAGTCACCTTCAGTTCCATTTGCTGGAGTATAGCATTCATGTCAGCGCCCAAGCCCATGCCATCTTTGAAACGCTGTCGAATCGACACTAGCTTGGCGCTTTGGCTTAATGTTCCGTTGCGATCATTAGACAAGTTGACGATATCTTTGATGTTGTCTGGGGAGTCCAAAGCGTAGCCTGCGATTCCGAGCTCGAGGATGCTGTCTCGGATATTCTGAGGCAGTATGCTGTACAGAGTGTTGTTCCAGTATATCATGGACTCCAGTGAATCATCTAGTGTAGCTTTGTCAGAGTCTTCTTTCCATGGACTCGTGCCGTGTTTGATCCGAGTTGTCCATGGTGTATGCTTCAAAAGATCACTAGCGAATCGCTTGAGTCGCTGTCTCGATTTCGCAGTAGCCTCGCTCAGGTCTGCACCTTGATCTGTGATAACTGGTTCTGCTTGTATTACCACCAAGACGCCGTTCCGCTGGAGAATCCCCTCAATCTTCTCAAGCAGCCTCAAGACGCTAGTCGCAGCATCGATGATAGGCTTTCCAAACTGCTTATCCAACGTCACCTGTAAAGGCGATGACTGAAGCGGTACGTTGAGAACTGAATGCGACGACTTCTCTGTGATTGCAAGATGTTCTAAAGCAGTCCACCAAGTCTGGAACCGAAAGAACTCCATCTCCAACTTGCACATCCAATCCGCAACCTCATCTCCAAAGTCGTCAGCTCTCTGAATGACGCGCCATACTTCAAAGCCCTTCTCAAAAACGGAAATTAGACCACCGAGGCCGATAATAAAAGCTGGTATCTCAAGGCCAGACATTCAGACTTGTAGAAATGGGTTGAAAGAAGGAGGTTGCGCAGAGAAGCAGGATTGATGGTTTTTGCGGGCGATCTAGACCCTGATAAGCCAATGCAGGTAATCAATAGCGTCGGAACCCCTCATTTATACGGCTCCAAGCTGGAGGTCCTGCAGCGATTTCGTAAGCTCGTGAGAGAGAATATCGTAGTTCATTGGCCTAGCCCAAGACATGGCTTAAATATGTTACAATCTGGTTTCAGCCTAGCGAGTAAATCAGCCTCACGCTCCGAAGCATGCGTGAAATAAGAAGCCGTCCCGCATTTCAGATTATCGCTAGATCGCCAAGTTTATCTGTCGTCAAAATGGGCGATTTTCAATCATTTTCGACATATTCCGCTCCTTTCTCAGCGACGGAACTCATTAACCGTCCCGATAAGACATATGCAGTCAAAGGCCAAGCTGAATTCTTGGCTGTTGCCGTCGCACTCGATGTCCCGATCCTCAGCGCCCAGAACAATGTCATCGCCAGCATGAACATCCTTTCAGCAGGTGCAGGCGCTTCATTCGCCGTGTTTGCATCAGCTGAAGAACTCAGCCTTGACGCAGATGAGGACTTTATCAATGCAACACCCGGAGTGCGCAGTTGGATCCAGAAAGCGAAAGATAGCCAAAAGTTTCGGCGATACGTGACCAAGAAGATCGTTACCTCTCAAGGAGTCGCGAGTGACTCTCCTCAACTTGCTGCTGCCATCAATGAGATACGAGTTTTGTCAAATGAGACCATTCGACAATGTGACTTTATTGTCTCGATGCTGGCTATCTCATGGAGTGAGTCGCCTAGTGTTGGGAGGTTTTGGCCACAGGTCTTGCTTGAAGCTGCTGATGAGGGCACTTTGGCGGAGTATCTCTGTTCCAACAAAGCAGATTTCAAGTCTCAATTGGCAATATCCATGAATATCGGTCGTGCGCTACAGTTTCTGCACGCTCACGGCATCGTCCATGCTGACCTAAAGCCAACTAATGTGCTGGTCTTCACTTCTGGCTTGGACAAACACCAGAATGATCTCCTCGACAAAACGGGTCTTCCGCCTATCCGGGCTAAGCTCTGCGACTTTGGGTATGCGGTGATCCTTGATGATTATAAGTCCGAGAATATGTTTCAAGCGAGGATTGGTAGTCTTCCTTGGATGGCACCTGAACTTGATGCAGAGGAACCTATACGACTGGAGGATCTTCACAAGACAGATATTTACTCTCTTGGGTTACTCACTGCCAGCATCTTCATGAACGGTTGCACGCCCTTTGAATCACTGGGTCCAGGAGAGATTTTGGAGATCAAGAAGAAAGCACCAGGCCAATCAGGCTCAGCAGTCGCAACACTCATAGAGAATATTAAGGAGAAAACACCCCTTTCAGAACAACAGGAAG
Organism: Fusarium agapanthi; assembly: GCA_001654545.1. Lineage (NCBI taxonomy): Eukaryota > Fungi > Ascomycota > Sordariomycetes > Hypocreales > Nectriaceae > Fusarium > Fusarium agapanthi. The sequence continues at coordinate 166,511 of LTDI01000055.1, read as the reverse complement.
AGTTCGTTTCCGCTTTCCTCGAGGGAACTTGTACACCTTCACCCTCGGAAAGGGTGTCATTATCGGCGATACAGAGTTACCTTTTTTTGGGACTCATGCAACAGCTTCATACTGGAAAGGCAACGATCCCGTTGGAGTGGTTCAAGGATCTACGACCAGCTGCAGACGGATACAAGTATGTAGCCTCATTACGACCTCAAGCTGATACTAACGTTGCAGGGGCGCTCTGGCTGCACTTGAGAAGAAACATTCGGGATTGGTAAGAAGGCATAACTCTTTATCAGTTAAACCCTTAATGAAGGTTTACTGACAGTTCATGGCTGATTCTCAGACAAATGAAATTGACCAGGACGAAATGTTGATCCAACTCCGACAAATATATGATGAAGTAATATCCATCAAGATCAACAACCCAGAATTTGAGAAAATGCTCGCAACGTGTTTCGAAGACCACAGCCTCAAGCCAGCTAGTCTGAAGAAGTTCAAGAAGAACTGGAAACCGGATGAGGATACGCAAGATAGTGAAGGCTTTGTTTCCCGAATGGAGGAGATATTTGATGGAGCTATAGCTAAAGTCCCTGATGTAAGTAAGACGCTCCATAGTTTGCATGACTAACTTGTCAGTTTGCGTTCGAGCACACTTTGAATGTATCTCTCATCCCCAGAGTGGCACAAGAAGAAGTCTTTCGAGATCTGAGGGAGAGCGTTGAGTCAGGTGATATACAAGACTCTGCCGCGCCACTTCACCTGGCTGGGGCGTACCTTAATGGACTACTCGTCGAGATATCGATAGAGAAGGGTCTGGACCATCTTGTCACAGCCGCTATGATGGACAACCCAGATGCATTGTCTGTCATCCTTAAAATCTTTGATGCGTGCGATACAACTTTGCCACCAGAGAGAAAAGATGAGCTACTTGGCAAACTTGAGTCATATGGAGCCAAGACATTCGGCCTTTCTCAAGGGACATTGTTCGACCATTTAGTTCCTAGGCATCTCTCAACAAACCAGGTCCTCGGTAAGATCTGGACTAGCAAGTGGCCAGAGAAATATGAAGCATATCTCGCAACTGAGCGGCGATTTCCGAATATGTTTCTTCTCCATTGCAACAGCCCTTTGTTCTTGAAGGAGAAGCCAACCACGGAAACTCCAGTATTCGACTTTGATCGTCTAGCGTGTCTCAAAGATGCAAGAAAAGAAAACATAGATCCAGCAAGGATAGAGGAGTTCAAAGAGGGGGTCACCCAACTTGGATGTCTCAACTGCTGCGACAAGGATGGTTTCACGCTACTTCAGATTGCAGCTGTCAAGAACGATCTTGTCATGGCGCGTGCTCTAGTTGAGCTTGGCGCTGATGTCAACGGACATGGCAACACTCACGGCTGGGCGCCATTACTTCTAAGCTGTCACTGCGGCCACTTTATCATGGCAAAACTCCTCATCGATAACGGCGCTGATCCAATCATTCGAGAGACTCTCCATGGAGCCACGATTCTCCACTCCCTAACCCAGTTCTCGAAACGAGAGCACTGTGAGGAGATATTCGATATTGCTTTATCAGCCGGCCTTGACATAAATGTCCAGATGAAGAACGGCGCAACTCCACTGCACACTACGTTCGCAGCATGGGATTATTCTCAAGGGGTGGCGACTGAGCTTCTGATGGAGTATGGTGCAGATCCAACTAGACAAGTCCAAGAATGGGATGGCTTCTTGAACTTCAACACTGCGATTGCGCATGCGGCTCAGCAGCTTGACGTTGGTCTCCTACGCAGAATGTTAGCTGCTTCGGAGACCTTGGTGGCGATTCTAGGGCTATCAGCGCGACGTCAACTCAGCGATGCCAAGGCTCAAGCACTTAGTGCTCTTTTCCGAAGAACGCGCTTCTACTGTATGTGCGTTGGAGGTAAAGGGTACAAGGAAAAGCTGGAGACTGTCATTTCTCTCCTAGCTGATGGAGAAGCCCGGTCGGTGCTGATCGAGCGACGACGTGTGGATAAGAAGCAACCGACAGATCCGTTCTTGACGATGTGCACTTTTAGAGGGTCCGGCTTCTTTGTAGATGCCTTTCTGAAAGTCTTTCCAGATACTGTTATTGATGATCCGTCGTGGGACTTGCCAAGACTGTTTCTACATGTTGCCATTGAGAGAAGGGATATTGAAGCCGTACGCGCTTTTGTTCGACACGGTGCGGATATCCTCACTAAGGAGAGAGGAGGGCGGAATGCACTTCACTTTGCGGCACACTACTTCCCCAAGATCTTGCCAGAGCTTATCAAGATACTTGAAGAGTTCCCCTCTGAGAAACGACATTGGAAGAGTATGAAAGAGATATTGGAGGGGCAGTGCAACTCTGGCCTCACAGTGTTTGCTCAGCTTCTCGTCGAAGGGTATGATGACGAGCGCAAACTGGCCGAAACTCTACGTGCGAAGTACTCTTTGAAGCATGACTACAAGATGAATAGAGATGGCAGCTGGGTGACATTTGGGGGATACCTTGTTTCACTAGCTGTTGCTGATGGTTTGGTACCGATTGAGCATGTACAGTATCTGCTCAATCTTGACTCACTTCCCGAGTACGCAACTACACCAGCAGGCAAGACCTTGTTAGCGACAGCCATCGGAGGCTTTTCAGGATGTAAGTGCCTACCTACTTGTAAAGACACCGCTGACATTCCCGAGCTCGGGACTCGTATGACCTCGCATGTCATCAGATCACAAGAATGCTTCTAGCCAAGTACACAATTTTTGATGACGTCTTCCGCATCGCTGATGAAAGAGGCCGAACTTCTCTTCACATAGCAGCGTACTGGTCTAACAAGACCGCGTTGCAAATGATCAAGGACCATGCGCAACGGCATTTCCCAAACAAGAAGATCCCTTGGAATGCAGTCGCAAGCGGCAACACTGTCTTAGATCACGCATTACAATGTATCAAGGAGAAATCACTCTCAGCGCTTGATACTGAAGTCAACAAAGTGGCTACACGGTCCACCAGGAAAGCTGCGTTGGCGTGCTATGTATTCTTGCGCGAGAATGGGGCTCTGCATAATTGGGAGTTGGAGGGGTCTTTGGTAGCGTGAGTTGAACGAAATATTGATCAAGGCACTTCTAATCGGCCTAGAACACGATTGATCATGTATACGCCTGATTTTCAAAAGATTGGTCTTTTCTTGAGGCTCGCGACACAAAGACTTTGCCTTGGTCCACCAGACGTCGACTTCGACAGTGAGTTACCAGCAGCATTCTTCCTCTCAAAACTAATGTCTGATCAAACAAGGATGCGTCGAGGTTGCGACTACTGCAAGTCTCGATGGAAGGCTCATTCGGGTTCCAGTCTTAGACCTAATCTGGAAGCATGATAACTTCATCCTCAGATTCTATTCAGTCCGCATATCGTCCCTGGCCGTCGAAGGTTTCCGTCAGTTTCACGGCTGGATCAAGAAGAGAATGACAGAGACTGAGCCGCGATGTTATGGGAGTCTGGGCCTGCCTGCTGGACTTTGTAAGTGCAGATCGATTAATGGGGCTGTTATACTGACTCGGAGTTACAGGGCCCTTCATGACTCTCACCTACGACCAGCCAATACCTTATGCAAAAGACACTATGCGCTGGACCCGCGGTGGCCGTGTATGGAGTGAAGAAGAGCGCGATGGCCTGAAAGCACAGTTTTCCTCGCTCTGGGATATTTTCTTTGGAGAGGTTGAGGAGCAGTTCTTGTCAAGGTTTGAGATGGCTTAATTCCGTGGCGGACTTCCAGATCTGGTAACTCTTAGTCCCGTTAGTGCCGCCGTCCGTCTATCTCCGGTGCTGTAAGCGCTGGAACATCAGCACTATCCCCTAAGGGGCTTCTTTGGGAATAATGCAATTGATACCTCCGATCATAAATTCCGTTTGACGGGAAAATATTCTACTATAAGAGAGAACAGTAACTGCAAAATCAGTTGAATTGTAATCAAGCACAATAAACCTACCAGCAAGCTGTAGTTCGGTTACTTGCAAGAACGCAACTGAGCCACTTCACCCTCTTATAAAACAAGACACCACATCCAGAATGCCTAGAATTCTTATCATCGGCGCCACAGGCTACCTCGGCAGCAGAATCTGCAACGCCCTCGTCAATAGCGGCCAACATAGAGTCTACGGCATAGCCCGGAATGAAGCCAAAGCCAAGTCTTTGGCCGTTGCCGAAGTCACTCCCGTCATCTGCCCCGACCCTATCAACAAGCCAGATGCTTACCTCGATGCCATTCGCAACTTCAACATCGACATAGTTGTTGATGTCTCTGGGGCAAATCAAGAGTCTGCAAAGTTCCTTTCAGATGTGAAAGCCGTCGGCCAAGAGCGTTTGAACAAGGCCAAATCGGCTGGTCTCACACCCATTCCGAGACTCGGGTTCATTTACTGTTCTGGAACTTGGGTTCACGGGTCGAGTGACAGACTAGTCAATGATCTAGATGTCGTTGGTCCTGATGCCACTACACCACCTGCACCTCTTGTTGCATGGCGTGTCGCCCATGAGAACGCTGTGCTTGCTGCTTCTGACGTCCTCGACGTGGCTGTTCTACGTCCAGCACTCATCTACGGTGGCGAGAGTACTATCTGGACAGCTTTCATCCTTCCACTTCTCCAGGCTTCTCGAGATGGGTCCATCGACACTATCCAGATTCCATTGAGCGTTGACTCCCGGCCCGGGCTTGTGCACGTTAGCGATGTCGCCACTGGTTTCCACAAAGCTATAGAGAAGCTTTCCCTTATTAACAGCACCTCGGTCTATCCTGTGTTTGACCTCGTGACAAGTCAGGAGAGCATGTCGGGGATCTTCACAGCTATGGCTTCACACTGGGAATTTAGGGGGCACTGTGAGTTGGTAGGTCCTGGGGATAATCCATTTGCGGAAGCTATGGGAACGAGCCTTCGAGGCTCGTCTGATCGCGCCAAGCAGTTGCTGGGCTGGGTACCTACCAGGCTAAATGGGTTTGTCGCTGACATGGACGTTTATGCCGATGCATTTGCCTCTCAACATTAGTTATGGGCTACTAGCATGTGAAAAAGACTGTAGGATTTACTGGTTCTAGGAAATGCTTACACAGTATTTGTTTGTAGGCCCCTGTCATATCTTGCAATAATTATGTGATCACCACCTAAGGTCTATCTGCTGATTTAAGCTCTCAGCCACAAGTCTCAACTGCAAATAACACCACCAAACCTCTACTTTCTATCTTGTGAATCATTGCCCAACTCATAAACTGGGTCAGGCTCGCGAGTCTTGCTTCCCGCCATTTCGAAGGTCGGAGCAGGGCTTTGGACCACCGAGGGAGATAGTTGGCTCCCTCCTCCATTTGCATTTTGTCCGCTCGGAGGGACCGAGCCTGCCATCGACATATGTGCATTTAGGGGAGTAGGGGATACCGTGTTGGGGTCGGTGTAGGGTGGCACAGCCTCGTGTCGGGGATGATATGGATATTTCTCCTGCCTCGTTGGGTGAGACATATTTGGTTCACGAGCCATGTTGTTCTGGTGCTTATTATTTTCCTGGCGGCGAACTAAACAGAAAGCACCAAGTCCAATCAGCCTGAGGACAGCTACATCCCCAACGACGCCTCCAACAATAGCCCCAGCAGGGGTTGACTTGTTGCTGGAGCTAGACGTTTCAGAAGAGGTCGTTGACTGACTGGGCGGCTGGGGGATCATGCAGACGGTGACAGCACTTGGGCTTCCGCTAGCCTTTCCTTGCACAGTTACAGTGACCGGTTCTCCCAAGCCTTCTGATGATTAATCAGTCAGTGTCACTGTACTAAAATTTTGGACTCTTCTGCCCTGAGAACGTGAAATGAACATATTAGAGATCCTCAAGCGTGGTGGATGCACATCCGTAATCGAAGATGCCACTGGGGTAGACGTATGTCCGGCAGAAGGGCCTGTTGGAGTTGGGGCTAGGAGGCAAGGTTAGCGCTGGAGTCTTCAATATTGAGAGTCTTGCCATAGAAGGTTGAATGTAGTGCTCTGACAGACGTCGTCACATCGCGTCGAATTAACTGCCTTTGAAGATTTGATGTAGGTGACTCGAATCTGTGGTCCACATGCAACTAATCCAAGACCACTGGATACAGCCCCAGAACATAAGCTACTGCTGGGACAGGTTACTGGTGAATCTTTGTCGCCAACCACGTAGCCGCAACTCTCATCGGGCGCGATGGTAACCACGATTGCAGAGTCTTCTGTTTCTGCTCGTAGTTTTAATCCAGGGTCATGTCGAACGAGCAATTACAATGGCGCAATTAGACCCAATGGGACCTTTGTTACTCACGCTGGTGCATTCTGAAGGTGTCTTGTCTCCACGCCATGAGCAATCTTCAAGCATACATGGCCTGAAGGGCGAGAAGGAAGACAGCACTGGGAAGGACTGGAAAATACATCCTAAGCTCAAGCAGCTAGCGACTAAGGAATATGCTGTGCCAAAATTAAAGGGAGTTTCTTTGAGTGTCGCAGTATGGTACGAAATGGCGATTAATTAGCCAAGAGATCAAGTCACGACAATGAGGACAGTGGCTTTTAACAAGGGAGTTGTTGGCCGACCCTATTAACCTGATGTACTCCCTTGTTAGTGATGTGTCTTGCAGAATCTGGTGACCCGTCAACCTTGATTCGTTTGACGTGACGCGTTTAAAGACATGAACGCCTAGTGACAGAGAGAGCTTTAAGATACAAGGACTGCCAACTGAAGAAACTCTACTAAATCATCTATTTACACCACGAAAGCCCCTACCCGAAAAAGCTTGAGAATGCACGGGAAGGGCCGCTCATTCAGCTCGCGGCCTGACGCGCGACGTATCTTTGCTACCCAAAGTGGTGTTCACTTTGAAATTAAGGTATCCAGTGACTCTACTTCACAAGCAGTGTAAATCTTACAACAAACATACGTAATACACATACTCTAGTGTTGAGAATCGGCATAGACCCTATTTCTCTGTTACCTGTTAACAGAAGGCTTCTGTTCTTGGTCTGATCTTTACATCTAGGTAAGCCTTCCAGTTGGGCACGTGAGTAAGCACGTGATGAGACGATAATTTCAAGCGCAGACAGAGCCAACAGACAACAAATACACCCTGGTCTTAAACAAAGCCAGTAAGCGATAACGATCTATTAATAGACTCTAGAGTCCAACTTCCATAACCCCGCACGTTGAGCCAAAGTCAATGTTAGCTCACAATACCTGTCTGCATAGCGGCACCAAGATAGAATCTACGCAATGAACGACATACGCCAATTACACAGAGCAAAATGCCTTGAATTCTTCAAAAAGCGTTATGCCTACCGGCTCAAGCTGTCGCATAGATCCTCTTTTGCCATATTTACTAAATGACAAATCATTCTACCAAGCAAGATTCTATGCCTCTCACACTATGAGAAGTTTTGAAGTGGAAAAAGCGCTATGGGAAGCTATGGGCATGAGTCCCGGTGACTACATAGTTCTCCTCGATATGGTATCTAATCCAAGAAGCTCATTTTGGGCAATATATCATGATGAGGCATTTTCGAACACAACGCACCCTCGCTACCACAGAGAAATGAGTCTTGGTGAACTAGTAGGTGCACTCATCAGATGGCCCAAACGAGATCAAGACCTAGCGCATCGCAGTATCGTAGCTACGATGCAGACCTACAGCTATTACCTTTTGGGAGACTATTATGGTGCGTTATGTTCAGGGCTCGGACACGACTCTAGAGATGCCTGATACTAACATAAGAGTGATAGGGGAGTTATGGAATTTCAAGCCAGTGAGACAGAACAATCACATGTACCCTCTTGAATTCGGTCTCATGGTCTACATGGAAGAACAATGGAAGAATATCGCATGGGTCTTCCTAGACTGTGCAGTTCCCGCGATTCCAAACTTGGATACATTAGGAGATGTGGAATCATCGTTGATGGATCGCATAGCGAAGGATAAAGTGTTTGGAAAAAGAGAGAAGAGAGAAACGCCTCGTTCTGTTCACGTCCTTTTCTCGTCTGCTGGCACTGGTAAAACACGACAGATATTTGAACCATTGCAAAAGCAGTGGGGATTTTATCTTCTTGCCCCAAACCTGGCCCCAACAGCGGAACTGTCAAAGACTGATGATAAAGATCTTGAAGGCATGGATCTTATAGATACGAAACGATATTCGGCATCGAGAGACACTTATACCATGTTTGCGGATCATCCACAGATGATTCCAGAGTGGATTCCCGAGAAGACCAATGTCTTCCGGCCTCTTATCGTCACGCGTGTTGCTCTGCTTTACGAGTTCTTGCGCAGGTACCCTTCTCTGACACCAAGACAATGGCTCTGGTTGCAGATATCCTGTGATACCTGCGATCCGTTCGATGCCTTGTATAGACTTTTCAGGTTGTCGGCAGACCAGTATCTATGGTGGGATGAAAATGTCTACGTTTGGGCAGAGATACCGGGCTTCATCGTACACAAATGCTACAGCCTTCTCAGTAAACTTCCTGGCCAGTTGTTCAAGGGCTCGTTGTATCACTGTTTCGATGAAGCACAACTTACTCTCGACGACCCTCAGGCTGCCTCGATGCTCAGTGACCTCTACGCAACACTCACATTAATTTATGTTATACCATGGAGTGGCTTTAACACCGAAGAACGCGTTGAGGAGGATATTGAGGATCAAGAGAGTGACGCAATATCATTGCAGACCAGTGATGATATGCCATATATAGACCCTATCCTGGTGATTTCGGGAACATCACTTCGTCTGGAAGTGCTTAAAGACAAGCTTTCCACCTAATCTTCGGATGCATGGGGTGAGAGCGAAGAACCAATGATGAAATGGGACAGTTATCGCATTGACCATACGTTTCAACTAATTGCATCTGACGCGGACTTTTGGGCGCTCTACGAGAAACATACGACTGATATCCTCAAAGAATTCAGAACCTTTCGAGGTGTAGAGGAAACCGGACCTTGGTCAAGATTGCCCCTTTTGAGTCGCAGTGGTCGGCCCTTGCCGCTCAAGTCATCTGAGGTTGATCTCGATATAGTTGAGGCATGGGTGCGGAGACCATTGGAAGTTCCTTCGACGCAAGAGTTTCTGGTCCTGGTTATACAAGCATATCGCCTGATGGATAGCGACAAGGTTTCTACTGATACCCCACGAATACATCTAAAAGAGCTTCTCGAGAATCGAGATTCAGAAGCTGTTGCTTCGCTTGTTACTTTGAGTCTCGTCCAACTCCTGAAGGCCGATACAATACCGGGAGCAGATAGTTTAGGTCTTTCATTGCTAGAACTACTGGCCGAACATGGAAATACCGCTATAGAGAATATGGCTTCAATCATACAGAGCATATCTCCGAGAGTGGCGACTTCCAATACATCGCTCAGTGGAGTAGCAGCGACTTTACACACTGGTCTGAGAAACCTGCACATCCGAAATATGATCAAGTCGCACAGTCTTGGTCAACGCGGACGATATAGGTGGTCAACGGTCTTCATCGAGGAGTTGATGATGCTTTATCCGCGTATGACGGCCCCAGGATCGACTTTATCAGAGATCAACATGATCATCAAGGAGGCAGAAAGCAGAACGACAGCTGCAGCCATCGGTGCTCTGAAGGGTCAAATTCGCAAGATGAAATCAGCTGGGAAGGAAGAATTAGTTCAAGACTTGTTTCGTGCTGGAATTAGAGCAGAGATGATGAGCTCCCCTTCCATCTTTCTCAAACCGAACTTTGCACAGTTAGTGACCTACGGATTTGCATTAGTCCAGAAAGACGGAGACACCATAAGGTACACATTCTCCGAACCGATAGCTGTTCGAGCGGTGATGGAATATCTTCGAACGGAAGGAGGAAACGACTATCAAGACCTCATGTTGCAGTGGCTTGTCCATACCCAAGATGATTCTGAAGTTCGAGCAATGCTTGGGAAGGCTACCGAGTGGTTCGTTGAAATGGCAAGACATCTCAGTTTCATAATTATAGGGACAAGGTGCTAACCTATGATGTTGCAGTCATTCGACCGTTTACTCCGACGTCAACTCATTGATCAAGCTGGCCAGCCAAGTCTCTTGGAAAGGTCCTCCCAACGTGAGAAGTTATTAAAATCTCTGTCAGAATCTACTACCATCGATTCAAAAACCCAACAAATGTTCAAGCTGAGCTCCGTGTTAAGGATAAGTGACTTTTCGCTGCCTAAATCGCAGAAAACTTACAAGCATGAAACCCCAGGTACGATCTGGGACTGGATGAAACAACAACGATCAGGCGACCAAGTCTCTACGCCTACGTTCATGTTTCCCGATATCAATGCCAGTCCGGATCTGGTCTTTCTACTGCAGAAGCAGCTTACGGACTCTGCAAGGCATAGTGCACGTGAATCGAGACCTAGCGGCCAAGTAAATAAACTTGTCATTATATCTCAGGTGAGTCCTCTCTAGACCGCTTTTCCTCCGGTAAATCGAAACCATGTTCTCATATACACTATAAATAGATCAAGACCGGCCGAGGAGCCCGCTTTGAGGATGCGATGGAAACATTGTTAGTTTGCAACTGGCATAAAAACCTGAAGAATGGTACGCGGGAGGCTGAAGCCAGAGAGCTTCAACACTGGGGAGATACCCCATTTATATTACTCCTGGTTTGCACAGGAATCACAGTCAGGCAGTCGAGGTTGCAGAGCTGGATCCGGAAGAATTACAATCGCATCAAGGCAAACCACTTTGTCTGCGTTTTGGATAAGAGTGTTGCTAGCAGCATCTGGGGAAATGACTTTACAGCGTTGGCTGATGCTATAAGGAGACAAGACTCGCAGAAGGGCAAAGGCTGGGAGCAACAGATTAGGAAACACAGCTAGACGTGCATGTTATTGCGACGTTGGTCTCATCATAAGCCTCAAACAGTCTTACCGAGTAGGCCCACTATGGTGAAATCGATAAGGGTACAGTTGTTGCAGGCTTCCAGATATGAGTTGGTGTAGAGTCAAGATGCACCATGGCGATAATAAAGGTCTAAATAGACAAGAATGTCTAAAGGATCTACTCCTTGTGCCGTCCCGAGGGCTGATATGGACTCCGAGCCAGCCGGGGCCTTTAGTCCAGTATCACGTGCAGCATATTCGTTACAAGAGAGCTGTGACGAGTGCAAGCTAAAGACCCACGAGATGATAAATGAGTGTTGCTGTCTAGAGTCGCGGAGTGATTTGGAACCATGTGGAGTCAAGGCCATCGTCATTGTCACCGACAACTAGAACAGACAATGCAAGAAGTGTGAAAAGAAGTAGAAGAAGAACAAGCAATAGCTGTGAATTACTGTCCTAGCTCTCTCAATAAATCAGCACCTTTTATGGCCATTAAAACTTGCCGTGGCCTCCTCCCTTCCTCGTACATCACTGTCTTCACTCAGCATGAGTGCACTTGCTCTCCCTATATAAATAGACTGCTTCCCACCCTCAGGTCATTCTTCACCCATCTCCCACTCAACGATCCACCAAGACTAGGTACACCAACAGCTTTACAATACTCTATACTCAAAACCACCTTTGATTATCACACGATGTGCTATATAAGCGTTGTGGTCGACAAATGCGCCACTTGCAAGGACGAAATGAAGACGCATACCCGTGAAACTTTCTGTCCCAAGGCAGGAGGTGTATTCGAAGGTTGCGGGAAAAAGGCTGCATCCATAGACAGCGAAAGCTTCGACGATATTTGCAAAAAGTGCCGCAAGAAGGCAAAGAAGGACAAGAAATAATAAGCCTAAGAGCTTCTGGTCCATCGTTCAGGATGCAGGTGTTATTTCTGCGGTATTTTGTAGAGGCTAGGCTAGCAATGAAAACAACTACTTGCTGAACCTTTTTATTCTGAGTTACATGAGAATCAATGAACTTCTAAATCCGGCGTCCGAGATTCATTGCGCCCTGGGAAGCTGATTCTTCTTCCAGCATGTCTTATCGCGCATGATCTGGACTCTACTTACCCCCGTTCCGTTAGAAATCTCTCTGCAAATCTGTGTTGCCTACTCGTGTCTCAGATCACATACTTGTTGTATTCAGCTTCTGAAGATACCCATTCAAATTGTGGAAGCGCAAATCGTAACTATCATATGTCGCTTGGCCCGATTGTGGTCGATCGTGTTCCAGACGACAAACTGCACCAATACTGTGTTGACGAACTCCTATCAGAAATACTGATGAGGTTGCGAAAATACTCCCTGCGCAGTTTGCATCTGGGAGCATTAATCTGTGCCATACAGACCTGAGCAACATTACACTCAGTAAATTATGTTAGCTATTCTTTCTATACTTATCTGATCTATGGTTTGGGGTAAGGCACTGCAATGTGGCATAAAACTTTTGTAATTGACAGGGCATTGGCTGTTAGACATGGATGCAGATCTTTACCCCTGAATGCTTACGGATACACAATTGGGATAGTGGGTTTTAGCGCTGAAGATCACCCTCGTAGGCAGTCTGCCAGCCCCCAACCCAAACTAACCGTCGTGACTACATGACCACTGACCTAGGCGGATTGCCATCGGTCCTTGAAGCTTGATGTTTAATCCTAGCTGGAAAACCTGAACAAGTTGCCAAGTTCCCAGGATACAAAGGTGATGTTATGGCTAGGCTGTACCGAGCTGAATGCACGGAGAAATCAAAAACCGACAGTCCTCTTCTTTCGCGTTGGAGGCTTGCAGTCTGGGCTCTTAGGGCGGCTTATGACGGGTGGATGTATCCCCTCGAGTGTCGAACGCTGCGTGTGCCAGCCAAGGCTATCAACGCCATAGTAGCCGAAGCCAGGAGTGAAGTTTCACTTAAGAAAACTACCGACGGCAGGAAGCCTTTCGTTTCAGAGATTTATGTCATCCTGGCTCTCTTCAACCGCTCTGTCGCTAAGAGTATAGGCAGAGGTCGAGCCATCGTCACTCTCATCGCCGTCAACCCCCGCGATCGTCTCAAAACCCTTTTCCTTCCCGACTCAGCATACGTCCAAAACGCACCCCGTGGAGCATTTTTCTACTGTCCCGTTAAAGACGCACAGGATCTTCCCCTCGGAAAAGTTGGCATGCTTTCCCACCAAGCCGTCGTTGAGTACTGGACCGAAGGACAAATCAAGGCTGCAGCCAAGGTAGCTTATGAGTCCATGATCGAAGGTGGAAACCCGCCTATCGTGGGCGATACGACAACTTCAATGATTATGTCGTCTAATTGGGCCAAGTCGGGGTTCTTGGATAAGACTGATTTTGGACCCGCGGTTATAGGACGGAGTGGAGGACCTGCGAGGCCGAATTATTATCATATGGGAAAGCTTACGCCTATTATATTTCCTGTGTCAGTTGGTATTAATATGGGGCGGGATGGGGACCCTACCAGCAGAGCCCTCAGCGCCTTCACGATTCTTGTAAAACCTCGTCACACCAACTGATGTGGCTACTAATGTCTGGCCCCAACGCCAGCAACGCTTCTCGTGTCTCAGCTGCAACTGCTTCTATATCTTCATTCTGTAGCGGTCTCAGTGAGCGAAGACTGGGTGCATCGAACCTTTGTGGGTCGGGCTGTCCGCTATTGGTGCTCTCGGCATGTATCCCCCCCAGCTCCACGACGCTGTCAATTGGGTGTTTGGATGTCAAAGTAGCAGCGTGGCTTGCTGTTCTAGATTCCGCACTTCCCATGTCTTCTGATCCGCCGCTGAAGAAGGGATATTTAATCCTTGCTATCGGACCAGAAGTAGTGCAGGGATCTTGGGTATGAATATCAGATCGGGACACGCCAACACCATCCTGTTGTGAGTCAGAGGTGTACAAAGCTCGCGGGTCGACATTGCGGTTCTCCATTTGTGGCAGCCCGACTTGCTCCTCCTTTTTGTCGTCCTTTTTGTCGTTAGTATTGACTCTACATGAATATTATTACCGGCAAACGCTAACCTTCGAGCGCAAACTCACGCCGTCATCACCATCTAGTATGATGATACTGTTATTAGCCGAGTACTCATGGTTAGCTGCCAATCGGGGGTCTTTGTTCTGGAGATATCGGTCCACGATCTTCGAGCAAACAACTCCGGTATGCTCAGGATCGTATGCTTTGAAGCTTGTTAGAGGAACCCAACCAATATCACATTGGACTGGGAAATTCTCTTTGTGAAAGTAGACAACAGGATAAACCCTGTCTTTAACCCTTCGACCCCCATCCTCGTACTCCTTGGCCCAGCCTCGAGGATACTGATCAACCGCCATGTCAAAGAGATAGCATGAAAGAGTGTCTCTTAGTAGCTGTTTCATGTACGGAAAATGGTCAAAGGCCGTCCATGGGAGGACAAGAACTGCGTAGGTATGGTTCTGTTTGGGAAACTTGGCAGCGTATATCTCGCCAACGATAGGGATGATTTCAACGTTCCGCGTTGGATCTTTGGTTCCGTTTCCTGGAATGACACTCGTGGGTCTCACGGCCTAAGGAAACGACTGTCTTGTCACCCTGTTGTTCCTCACAGCCAGCTTTTCATTGCAGTGGAGCACACGGGTCCCAAGCATCTTGACTGCAAAGGAATGCTCTCCATTCAGCCCGTGCTCCTGACCCATAAGGTGCCGAGAAGCCCCTCTGATTGGATCCTTGTAGAAGTGTTTGTTGTGTTCTTTACATTCCAGGATATACCAATGTCCAAACTCTGGAGGATGTTGAACAATGATGTACTTGGTTTGAGCGTTTCCGTCCTGGAAGACTTGATCAAAATCGATTACTCGTTCCTCGGGGACGTCAGGGCAAGCGATAGGCAGTTTCTGTCGTTTCTGTTTCCTACTGGATACTTCTGGCTGAAGCCTCTTCAAAGGAGCGCGAAGATGGACTACGAGAGAGTCCGTGGGTTGTTGACCAGGGGAGGTATTGTTTTGATTCCCTGTCCACTCAGCAGAAGATACCGATTGGTCTTGCGTCTGAGAGCTTTGCCACATGCCCCAGCATGCTGTTCCTCCATCTTGCCCCAAGTTCGTCTCTGAAGCTGGCATCGTTATCGGGCACGACTTTACATGTGTGCCAACAACATTCTCTGAAAGTTGGCTCGCCTCTGTAGTTGGGCTTGGGGTTGGGGCTTGAGCCGCTAGTGGGCTAGTAGCGCCTTGTCCGTCCGTGGCTAGGTTTGACTGTGATGCTGACTCTCGTTCTTGGACCGGAGGTGTCTGGTGAACTGCTGACTGGTGTTGGTTCAGGGTATCACCTGGGACCGAGGCTCTGGCTTCTGTCAAATCTGAGGCCTGTGCCGAAGCCTGGTTCTGGTGTTCTGAGTTGCCTGCGATTGGGCATGAACCCTGGCTTTGACCCCCTTCCAAGTCCATTGATGCTTCGACTGGGATGTCGGGGTCGGTGCCTGGTTCGTTCTGGGCTTCCAGCACCGCGATCGATTTCTCCTGTACACTACCAGCCTCGACTGGTGGCTCCTTAGGACGTAGACACTGATTGAGTACAGTTGAAACCGAGTGATCCCAAAGAGTATCCCCCAAGGTCTGAAATAGATCACAAGCAAGCCTCTTAATTGCCGCCTCCAGCCGTTCTCCAAACTGCCGTTCCAGTAGAGTGACTGAACTTTGATACTCGATGTCTAGCTCTCTAAGGTCACCAGCATATTGAAGAATCGCATCTGATCGTCTTGCATACTCACTATGGTCCAGCGACTGCTGCCGCACTTGTGAGAGGTTATCGCTATAGTTACTTAGCAGCACTTGACGTTTTTCTGTGTATTCCCTCTCGGGGCTTTTGATTTCATTGACTTCGAGGGTCCATTGCTCAACCAGTGCCTTGAGAACCTCCGATTTAGTAATCGCTGGATGAACAACGTCACTCATGCTGATTATTTCTGGTTATCTCGCGAAGTTGGAAAGCAGAAATTGATGATGAGGGGTAATTGAGTGACTAAGAGGCTATGCTGGTTACTTATGTTGGTTCAGGATCTATACCCCTGTTTGCTCAGACTTTGGTGTGGCTGCCTTCTACCACCATCTTACAAAACTAACCAACCGGATGTGCTGGCATACCATGGAGCAAACTAACAAGATGATGATGGAGAAACAGGTACCGCTTAGTGGTAGAAACGAGAGTAGCTAATGACAGGGCGAAGGTAGTGTCTATTTTCGGAAAAGGAATCATGGATATAGTGTAAGAGGCAGCACAGTACTATCTATACGTATTGTATCTTCAACCCTTTTCCTTTGTCAAACCGTTCAGGAATATGTTTACATTGGTTACACTGGTGTACTGCATGGCACACATGGTAAGTTGCTCATGTGATGAGACCATCGCCTAAAGTCGAAGGGGTGTCGACAAGGGTGACGACGGATGGCGGTTCCGGTGTGATTATAGCTGGCCATTGGTCGTCACGCCTCCGCTGTGCAAGGATTTGGTGATATCACGCCTCTACCGAACTCAATTCTCTGGGGGCTTGAAAGAGTGCATCTGCATTTGCAGAGAAGAATTGGCGATCATCGTATGATATCGAAGCCTGGGGGTCTCTTCGCTCACCTATATCTTCAACAGTTCGGACCTTACAACCTTTGTCACTTTACGCCTGCCATCTACTGGCACACGACGCCTGGGCAGCTGGTGCCAAGTCAGTTGCGGGATTTAATGGCCGTTTACCTGGCCAGGCCTGCCTGGACGCTAGACATCCAACTAGTAACCAATTGAGACACAGTCCCTGCGCTTCGTACCGTAGGGTAAGTGCTCTGGGCACTTTCTACCAAGACCATGTCTTCAACCATTGGAGACTCGCCTGTCGAGGCCAATGTCAAGACTGAGGCCAGCCAGTACTTGCAACCTCGCACTGTTCGTTGTATATGAGGTCATAGAAGCATGGAGAGCACATAAAACAACCAAATGTATGGTTTACGGTTTCGCTAAAGTCACGGGTCAGGCAATTTGGATGTGCACGCAAATTCCAACTTCCAATACTGTTCAATGGTTGAGATGGCAATCATGTTGTCTATGTTGGAAGTCTCAAGCCATACTTGCGTGAGCTCCAGCTTAGCTATGGTGGCATCTCATTGTTTCACATAGCAGCAGCGGCTATGCATCTTCGTGAGCTGCACTCTAAGCAAGACAGAGATACCATCTCGACCCTGGAAACGCAGGTCAAGCCTGTTATGGACTACATCTTACAGTTGAACGCCAAGACGACAGAGGAAAGAGGCGACATTAGTCTCTACATGACCATCGCAGCTCAAGACCTCCTGCCCGAGATCATCGGTGCTTTCACAATGGGCCCGTGGGACCTCGATCCAGTTGAATCTCAGCATTGGAGCTCGGGCTCGCTCTGGCCGGACAAGGCCCCCCTGAGCTTAAGGGCAGCATTCAGCGACGGATTCCTAAGATTTGACTGCTACCGGAATGTATTTCACCACAAAGATCGAGACCTCTTTCAGGAACGTGCTGGAATGAAGGATGTCTTCTTGAATTCGTTTCCCAAGTTTCCTAAATTCGACGACAAGATTCTACGGATGTATCCCTATATGATCTTAGGCAAGATCCGTCACCGATATGGGGAAATCATGGGGGACATGTGGCGTATAGATCCTTCGGTTACCTCCTACTATCAAGGGATTATCTGGTCAAAGGGGGTATGGAAGAAGGTCCTCGAAACAATGGGCAATATTGACTATCGGAATCGTACTGGGGAGCAGCATGAGTACTTTCTGTATCGTCTTGTCCCGCAGGGCTATCCCAAGCTTGCTTTCTTTGAAAAGCTCTCCCCTGAGACGCTTTTGAGTACCGTGACGAAGGAATTCCAGGAACTCGTTGTATCGAACCTAGAAGATTGTGAAGCATGGGTAGCTGACCATGGTCATTATAACAGCCTTCTACGATATTTCACTCTTTGGAGCAATAAAAGGCAGGAGCAGGATGGTGGTACTTTGTAACCTGGTGTAGTTGCTCTCTGTATGAGGTGATTTTGGAGACAGCGCTTGATTACGAGATTGGGACCCTTAGGAGGGGGAGAATTTGAATGGCCTTGAACCTTGGTATTGGTCCGGTTGACAGATAAGCAGTGTTGGAAAGTTTTAGTGATATTAGAAATGACATAGTGTTGTAGAAATGAACAGTTGATATTGCCAGATCATTTGGAATGATGTGGCCAACCTTGCTGACATTATGAAATAACTTGCAGCCAGTCGATATGCTGACAAACCATAGTAGTACTACAACTATTGAGGTTCCCAGAACTCGTGTACGACTAAGTGGTAAGCCGAAGACAAAATATGTGCAGCTTGAAGGGCCAGAGAATCACACATGCACCCAAACCACTTCGACAAATCTCAAGATAAACCAAATAGTTCATGCACCAGGAGTTACCAACTTCAAGACCAATGGGTACCCGACAAGCGGAGCACGATCTTGCCCAAGAGCCAATGTTATAGTCCATTGGTCGTTTAGACTTTTCTGCCTTCGAATTTCAGCAATAGCATGCGGGGGGACCAAACTCTGTAGCGCCACCTGAAATTTATACTCTCATGGACCAGAGTATGAGTCGATCATGTGCCAGAGGTAGCTGAGTCATACTGCGGTGGACATATTTAAACAAAAGGGACGCCACCAGTTCTCCTGGGATCGCACAATCAAACATGACCTCCCCACAGGAAACGCGGCATCGGGGCTACGCGGACTTCTTCTCGGACCTGACACCTGAATTGAGAATAGAAATACTCAACCAAAACCCACTCCAGGATATCCGTCATCTTATCTCAGCCTCACCTGCTCTGTTAAGCATCTTCCAAAAATACCGGGCCTCTCTATTAAGACATCATGTGCAAGACCTGCTCCAATTCTATGGGGATAAACCTATTCTGCCTTTTGTTGCATTCACCATGGATCTCCGCGCTCTTCGCGCCGAATTCCAGCAACTGACAGCTTCGGCTCTAGAGGAAAAGCTCAAACCTGCACTAAACTCCATCATATCACAGGAATGCACCAGACAGCCATCCACAGGCTACCTGTACCTTCCAATTCTAGAAAAGGCTCAGAATCTAGTACCCGAGCTTTTTCGGGCCTTTCACACCCATCAGGAGCAGATTTACAGGTACTCAACGCCTAGATCTAGAAGCTGCTTTTTACTGGAAAAGGCCTCATGGCAAGTCAAGTTCAGATTCATCGAGAGATTTCTGAGATTCGATTGTTATTGCAATATGTTTTACCATCGAACCCAATCTCTTTTCAGTACTTCGAATCATGTAAAGACAAGGTTTTCAAGCCCATTTCTTCATCACGCTACCAATTCAGTTGAGAGATATCCACACACCATCATCTCTACTATTTTCGCAGGGTATCGAGATCTAATAAACCGACTTGATCACTCTCTTAGATCCCGGCAGCCGAAACCCGTCGAGACGCCTGAAAGTTGGAAACAAGGTGTTTTAACTGTGCGAGGAAACGAGTTCTTGGATAGGCGTCCACTACAAGGACAGTCCTATCTCATTCATCTTGGTCTAGGCGGTTATCCTCTATTCGCCAAGTTGCAGAGTCTCACAGCAAAGGAGTTTGAGGATTACACAGTTGAGGAATTCCATCAAGTTGTAACGGCCGACCCTAGTCGGGAAGACTGGACAGAGCAATGGACCAGAGATCATGATCTACGTTGGCGGTAGAGTAGGTGGGCATTGAAGGATTGAAGACAGATAGTTTGATACGCTTTTGAACTACGGACTATTCACACCTATAACTAACTCGACCGGTCCCAGGGTAGGTGCTGGCAACAACAGGATGTACTATTGGGCGACCAGTTTGGGGCAGTATAAATATATTTAGTTCTCTCTGCTGATTTGAGCTCTTAGCCACAAGTCGCTGGAAGAACGAGAGGCGAGAAAGATGCCAGTAAATTCTTTTTAGAAAGCTCACAAAAAGGTTAATTCGGTGTGTTGCCAAAAGTAAACTCCGGTACAGGGAATCGAACCCTGGGCTCCGCGGTACTGATCTCTCAGGTTATGAGAGCGCGAAATGTTAGCCACTACACCATACCGGACTTGCTTGCTAAACTGACGAACTCTGGACTCTCAGATTGGGTTCGGGTTCAATGAGAGCAGACGTGAATGACTCCTCGAGAGGAAGGTTACAAGGATTACCATCGTTATAAGACGAATAACGGACTATGGCAAGACTTGCTTCCACCAGGGCGGAGCCTACCACTACAGGCCAGCTCAAACTCACCCCTCACGCACAAAACCTGAATCTATCTATCCTTGCGACTACAGACATTTCCTGAGATTGGCAACGCCTATGAAACTGAGAGGGATTTCATTGTCAGAGACGGAATGTACCTCGTGGAGAGATACGTAAACTGGAGAAATAGAAAAGTCATCAGGATCATATCATAACTGTTGCAACTTCACCCCGAAGCAAAATTTCACAGAGTGCCTATCAGATATCATCGGAGCGACATAAAGCCAAGGGGTCATCCCAAATGGCGGCTAAGCGGGAAAGGGGGCCTAAGCAGAGGCATTAGTAATTCTGAAGAGATAGCTGGTGCTTGATTTGAGAGATGACTGTATCCAACACCTCTCTTGCGGATATGAGGTTCCCGTACATAAGGCCAACCTACGTCGGGCGATAAACATACTCTTCTGTGCCCCTCTGTAATCTATTCCCAGGACTTCTTGAATCAGCTCAAAACAGTTTTCCGTGGTCTCCGACATCTTGGATTGCTGCGATGGAATTGAAGGAATGTTGGGATACAAGATTGATGCCAAGCCCTGCCCTCATCTAGGTCCGCTGTAAAACTGCAGACAACGTACCAGCTATGACTCGGAGCTGCAGTTTGTTATGTCGCCAGCAGCAACCGGACTTTGCTTGGGTCCGGTTTCCGCAATCTAGAAAGACTAAAGAGCTGGCCTGAGATGTTGTTTTTGGAAAGGTTGTTGGGCGTCCTGGGGGCTGAATTCTCTTTTAAACCTCCCAACCTTGTCAGGGTTGGAGAGCAAAGCCAATTTGTAGCTACGGCTGTTCCCCGCTGCCTGAATATGTGCCGCTTACACAGCCCCATGTGGAGAACAAGGTGATGGCGCAGAGACGCACATAGACAGCTCAGGAGACAAGTAGCTTCAAATACTCCTTTTTAAAATAGATTAGATACTGCTTATAGTGTATGTATCCTGACTCATCCAACTTTACAAGGCTCTAGCTGAGCATGCCCTCTCTATAGGTGTGAGCGAGGGGGCTATAACCCCGGCCAAGAGTTGCTCATTTAATTTGAAGAAGGCTGTATATTTACATGGGCTAAGCCAAGAAATGCTCCCCATCAGGCTTCAGTTCATCACGGGGTAGAATTACATTTCCACTTTGCTCTTTTTTCGTGGAAACAGTAACCGCCTGCTTTGTACTGTGCTGCAGCTGTTGATTACCAGGGCGCATTGAGTAGGAAACGACAACCAATGAATGACACAAAGGACCACGACCACCTGCAGCCACTTTCCACCTCGTTGTCCGAATCGCCAGATATCTGTCATGTCAGTCGCTGAGCCGGGCGGGGTAACAAGCCATGCAGCTGGCCTCAAAATAAAGCTGTGCATCCAAGTTTGCGATAATGTACACAATCAAAGAATGCCACGCGTCAGCTAGTGTAGCATTATTATGATCAAGGTAAGCCATTTCTCGCCCAGGGGGTAAGGAAAATCAGCAGAATGACTTACAAGAGGAACCCACTGATCTCCCACCATCATCTGTCCACTGCTTTTCCTTAACCTAAGGAGCTCGCTTCTTTATCATTGATTTAGTGGATGGTCCGCAGCAGTCCTCTTACTGTCCCAGTGATTATCACGCGAGTGACATCAAGCGATGGATGCCACAGCTTCTTCTTACGACATCCTAGAAAGGAACAATTGGGATACAGACAACCTGCCCGGAACTTCTCGATTGGTGACTGCGAATGACGATTCTGAAGCCGCATGGCGTAACGAGGAAGAATCATCTGGGCAGCCCGCGAGCGAAGGTGATGAAGCGCAGGCAGCTACCAATGATCCCGATGATCAGATTATCTGTGAAGAATGCGAAATTCTTCCTGCTGTCTGGTACTGTAAGAAATGCGGCCCTTATACCTATTGTGACGAGTGCTGGCTACACCCCGGGCCACACAAGAGGAAAAGTCCTTCTCATGAAAGGATGACAATCAGTCAGTTGTGAGGACCTCTTACCCATACTGGAAAGCTGTACAAGGACTTACTAGCACAGTAAACTATTTGAAAGGGTCCTGGACCCGGATCCCTCAAATCTAGACTGGCTCCATCGGCATGATGATGATAGTTTGTGGTTCTCCGTCGATGGTGATACGGGTTCGCTTGAGCTTCGGGAATTCCCACGTTTCAGCGCTATCGTGTCCGAACATAAGAAGCAGCATTCGCCTCCTTCACCCCCCTATTTTCGCCTTGTATCCTTTATTGGCAAAACTGGGGAAGGAAAAAGTGCCATAATACGACTTTTGATAGAACATTTGTGGGACGAGACAGCTAGACGTCGGATGAGAACACTCGGTCTCCCTACCAAAGCTCCAGTCGTGGGGCCGCGCCAAAGGAGCATCCCGACCTCGGGAGATGTACACCTTTATTACGATACAGTGATGGACCAAAGCGAGGCCATGGGTCGTCCACTGTTGTATGCAGATTGTGAAGGATTTGGTGCTGGAACTCAGAGGCCTACATCCCATCATGGCCGACGATCGGGTAACTGGGGGTTGGCTCCAGGGCTGCCAGACATCCGAACATGGCAAGATAGCTGGAGCTACATCAGAAGCGGGTTTAGGCGGCCCTTGCCTGGGGTAGAAAATCGGCAGGATGCCGTTCGATACCTCTTTCCCAAGCTCCTGTATGTATAACTTCTCCGACGTCGTTGCTAACGTCATGCAGAGCCATTCGCTACGGCAGATAGACGATTCTATTGTCGAGTTACTCGAATGGGCTGAAGTTTCGCATATATCTGCCACCAATCGCTTTGGGTTACCTCACCTGATAATCGTCATTAATCGGTCCGACGATGACTCAGATTGGGATCCTATCGCGACTGGTCAACATATTCTCAAAGAGCAGCAACGTATCTTGGAAGGGAACGACAAGGTGAAAGCAATGGCAGACAGATTTCGTGGGGTTGGTATTGAGATCAATACCCTGGAAGATCTCCTCCTAACCTCATATGCGTCTGTCCAATTCATCCGGCTTCCTCAGAGGCAATCTGTTTTCTGTCTGTCCACACAGTTAGGTAGACTGCACGGGATGATCTACCAATTGAGTAACGAATCGTTGGACGAGAAGTCTCGTAGAAGAATGCTTCTCTCGGCTCCAAATATGGACGAATTCTTTAGGCTTGCTTTTGACCACTACTCAAACAAAGTCAAAGAGCCCTTCGACTTCTTAGCCCACCTGATATCGCTTCGCCCACCTCCGGCTAAGATGGCAGCGAGGCTTTCAGAACTTATGATCGCGACGTTCAAGGCTTTCAACACAAACGGCGATCGAAATTCTATTGCATTAAGATTCTGTCGTGTTGTGGCTCCGCTTATCTGCTCAATCATAGCTCTGGATGCTAACAGTCGTTCAAAAATCTTCCAGGGAGATGGGTTGACATCTTTTGCGGCGAAACCGACCAAGCAACTCAGAGATTCTGGGGATCAAACAAGAATTCCTACAAAGTGCAGGTCGTTCAAGCCTTTGAGATTTTCACCTCCATGAGCTTAAGATGTGAGTTCCAGGTTAAATATGGAGAACAATGTGTGAACAAAAACGCGACTCACCAGTGCCACCAAAATGGTCACGGCGACGTTATTGGGCATGGATCATATGAGTCGCAGCTTTTCGATGAATTGATGATCCAATGGGATAATAGCCTTCACAGCGGCCTAGAGGTACTTGACCAAGAAATCGACAGTCAAGACACACCACAAGCGATTCGCAACGCTACGTGGAGAATTCACAGGTCAGCTATAGTAAGTCTCTACTCAGCTGTCGAAACTCTGGAGATCTCCGATGTCATGGCGTGCTCATGGTGTTTCTTCAATGATTCCTCGGAGCTTCTAGCCTGCGGACATGGAATCTGCAACGCCTGCCTGGCCGAGATCGCCGTACCAGCCTCAGAGATGGATCAAAGGCTACAAACCGTTCATTCCTGCGCCTTACATAATCCATCCCAGTTATTCGAACCGCCACTCCAGTTTCTCCAGCTTCCAGTCAACATTGACCGCCGTATCCTCGCATTGGATGGAGACGGTGGATATGGCGTCATTCAAACAAGTATCTTGAAGGATATAGAGAACCAATTGGGCGGCGAAATCCCCATTCGGCACTTTTTCGATCTCATCGGAGGTTCAGGCACCGGCGGCTTGCTCGCCATTGGCATAGGCATAGCAAATTGGGACATGGATGAATCTATGACGCGCCTATTCAACCTTCAAGCCCAATACTATCCGGAGGGGGCGCCTGGGGGTGCTATCAAAGAGGCATTTGGGGAGGATGTTGCGAGTCGGAGGATAATCGGAAGTCGGGTAAGTAATGAAAGACTAAGATACAATGGGAGAGGAATTTTCCTAATCATAGTCACTATAGGCACATGTATCCGAAAGCCCCACGAGGGTGTTTGTGACAGCAACGTTGGACCATACTTGGGGTGAAATCAAGGGACCAACCATCATGACTAATTACATGCGACCTGAACGGCAAGGCAACCTAATGACGTCCATACCTTGCAGCTGAAGCCAATCTAACAAGCCGGTTTTCAGGACCGAAATCTGTTTCCTACGTATACGAAGCAGGACACAGTGCCGGGCAGAAATTTACAATCCTGGATGCGGCAAAAGCAACTAGCCATGCCCCATCTTCGCCCGCCCCTCTATATCACTGTGGTTTGTGGTATTTGGATGGTGGGATATGCTGTAATAATCCTGCAGAGATAGCGATGGCCGAGGCACAGATTATGTGGCCTTTAAAGAGGATCACTGCCTCCCACTTGTTGCTGTCAATTGGTAATGGTTGGGCCCAAGACGCGGACGATGCAGAGGATGTTTCCAGCAAAGACAGCTCTTGGATGAAACTGACGATAGACCAACTAACCCAATACTTCACAACACGAATGACAAAACTTCAAAAACGGCTCGATCGGAATAGACTGTCAGAGAAGCCGTGGAACGAAGCCTTCAGTCTCATCAGTGAGATGCACCCAACTCGATGTGTACGATTGAACCCGAGGATATCAGGGAACCAAAAGCCCCAAGACATCGCAGCAAAGTATTTGTCTCAAGAACGCAGTCGCCGTGATATCTCCAAACTCTGCCATTCGCTCCTGGCGACGACATTTTACTTCGATGCAACCGAGAGGTACAGCCAACTTGGAAATGGACGTTGTTCACTAAAGGGTCAGTAAAATTCCAATATGTAAAGAGAGATCTATGTTATCTAATATCGGATAGGACAAATCCTCTGTCGCTTTCCACAAGGTGCAGACATAACTAAGAGCTTAGGTCGCGTTTTGGAACGTTTGTGCAATCCCCGCATCGAGCTGATCACCCCTGGGCATGAGCATAAAAGATGGGGTTTTGATGCAGATATAATTTCACGCATGAAGAGGGATGGACTGTTCAATATTCCCATTGATTTTGAGATTTCAAGTTCTCATTGGAGAATTGACCTGGTGTTTGTTACTGCTGACTGTAAAGAGGAGCCAATAGGTATAAACCTTTTTCCTTATGATTTATAATTATGAGTTACTATAGTAATAATATGCATTTTTCACGACTGTATCACCTATCATCTCCTATACTACCGTCACAACCCCTCATCAGCATTCTAGATCTATGTTGGATCAAGCGTGAGAGGAAGAGTAGTCCAGCTAGCGCGCAGACACTGGTAGCAGATACTCCGCTGTACTCTCCTCGATTCTAACAAGTCATGGAGATGAACTTGGATCCTACCCACAGCTTCCGGATACACCGATGAGACGACATATCGTGTGGTATTCCATAGCCGGGATATGTCAATTTAGGGCTCGTCTCTGTCACGTATGTAAGTAATATCGCTTCACCAGCTAAGGTTGATTTTACCTCAGCAACGAACGTATGGCTAATCTATAGGCGGAAATTTACACAAGATCAATACTCCGAGCAGCTCCAATTGGCTAATAAGCAATACGACATCTTTGCATACCATTGCGATATTGGGTTCCATTAGTGAGAAAATTACTTCTGAGCATGAATTGTCGATAAGCCCATGGCCAATGAGAGCACCGGAGCTCGGATATTCGGCAAGTGAGCTTGCATGCACGGTCACCAGATTAGTTAACGGCTAAAAAGTGCCGAAACCCAGATCTCGTGGCTCGGGAGATCGCTTGTTCTGGAAGGTCGCGATGAGGCTTGATAAGATGGGCTTCTGCAGCTTAATCTTTCGAACACGGCATGTATCGAAACGGGAGAGTGTGAATTTAAATACTTACGAGGCGGTTGAAACTTTGTCTTTCAGAGGAGTATGTTTATCTGCCTTGTGATTCAGCCTGGTTAATGTAAGCAAGACACTGCCTTGTTTCACGGGACCGGGATGACCCAGAGATCGACGGTACCCACTACCCATTGTCGCCTGACTCCCACGCTGTATTGGCTAATCCTACCTCCGGATCATCAGGAACCTTTGGTGTTTACAAAAGATCTCCCCCTTTAATCAGGAAGGTGGCATTAATCCTTCACGGCGATAAGACAATTTGTCAACTTTACTCGGATAATAAAACGCACGGAATGCGGGCTATCCCGTGATATAGTGGCGCCCGATCGAGACCGCCTAGATCTATATATATGCAGTTCCATCCTCCCGTCTTGGCAGTATTTGTCTCGTACAACCACCGTTCTTCTATCCAAGTTTGATATCCTGAGTCAACATGAAGACAGTTTTGTTGAATATCCTCACGGCGCTCGCCCTTGTCGGCCAAGGCAACTGTACACCTGCAGCCAGCCTCGACAAGAGGTATTTGCAAGAAGACGGCGGTATCAAGTACAAAGTCTTCGAGCACGCTGCCACCGGTTCCAAGACCAAAATTGTCTCCAACTCTGGAATCTGCGAGACGACGCCAGGTGTGAACCAGCACTCGGGCTATTTCTCTGTTGGTAAGTACCTCATTAATACTCGTGCAAATCTTCTTACGGACGATTTCTTCAGGTGATAACATGAACATGTTCTTCTGGTTCTTCGAGTCGCGCAAGAATGCCAAAACAGCTCCACTCGCCCTTTGGCTCAACGGTGGTCCGGGCTGCAGTTCCATGATCGGCTTGTTTCAGGAAAATGGACCATGCACCTTTAACAACGGAGGGTCCAAGCCTACTCTGAACCCCAACTCTTGGAACACATTTGCCAACATGGTAATTCCAACCTCCTCTCCATGATAGTAACGAGCTAACAGTCAAAGCTGTATGTTGATCAACCCATCGCCACCGGTTTCAGCTACGGCACCGACGACGCTGTATCCACTCTTGCAGCTGCTCCTCGAGTCTGGAACCTTCTCCAATCCTTCTACGCTCAGTTTCCTGAGTACGAGAACCGTGACTTTGGTCTTTTTACCGAGTCCTATGGTGGACACTATGGTCCTGAGTTTGCGTATTACTTTGAGCAGCAGAACGCTGCTATTGACGCTGGAAAGATCAAGGGCGAGAAGATCAACCTTGTAGCTCTTGGTATCAACAACGGCTGGATTGATCCTGGTATGCTTATTCACACGCCTTTAGATTTAGTTCCAGTGCTGATATGTGATATAGGCAACCAGTACAGAGATTACATCGACTATGCCGCCAACAACACCTACCGCAAGCTCATCACACCAACTCAGTACAGCAAGTACCTCAACACGTACAACCAAAAGTGTGTCCCTGCATTTGCCAAGTGTCCCGGTGTGACGGGTAACGATGCTGCGTGTGGCAACGCAGATGATGTCTGCAGCTCGGCTATTGAAAGCCCGCTGGAGAATCTGGCAGACTTTGATGTCTACGATATTCGGGCTTCAAGCAATGATCCTTTCCCTCCTGCGACTTACTCTACCTATCTCACATCTGCGTCTGTGATGAAGGCGATTGGTGCGCAGTCTGATTATCAGGAATGTGGTGATGAGTCGTACAACAAGTTTATCGCGAGTGGTGACAGTATGCTTTCCACCCATATACATGAATGCGACTAACGAGCCTTACAGGGGGACGGTCATTCTTACCGACACTTTCGCATGTCATTGACTCCAAGATCCAAGTTCTTATCTGGGCCGGCGATGCTGGTAAGTCACCTCGCCTCCCATCTTGGTACCTCGACACTAACAATATCTAGACTGGATCTGCAACTGGATGGGTAACTACAGAGCCCTAAACTCAATCGCCCCGCAATCATTCGTCTCAGCTCCTCTCAAGTCATTCACTGTTGGTGGAAAGAAATATGGCGAATTCAAGACCTCTGGAAACTTGAGTTGGCTGCGAGTTTACGGTGCTGGTCATGAAGTCCCAGCCTACCAGCCTGAGGCTGCGCTGGCGGCGTTCGTTGCGACCATGTCCAAGAAGCCTATCTCATCTACATAATTGATGCGCTGGTAGAACTCATCTCAGGTGTCATCAATTGAGCATTTCACTATATCTTAGCTCCAAAAAAATTATGGCCCGTGTTCGTGAACTGTTTGCTTCATGCTGCAGAACCTATAGTAAGAACAAGCCCTATTACGGCCGTATCAGACCCCATTCAAGGGCTGCCTTCAGAGTGGCCTGTCGCAGCTCTAATTGTTCTTCTCTTGTCGGAGGAACTGGCTCTACTCCTCGCCTCTCTCTAGACTCTCTAGTCTCACATAAAACTGGACCTTGGCGGCTGTCATGCGAAATCGTATAAGAGCGAACCTCTGCATTAGCCCAATCCGTACCTGTTGATGTTAGTACGTAGACAGCTAAGTCTGATTGGCAACAGCATACCATCAGGGTTAACAGCGTTCACCCAATCGTCCGTGAAGAAATGCAAGAAGCAACCATGAGTAACAACCACGATCTCTGTCTCGGGTCTTTCGCTCAGCCATTGCCGTGCGGCCCGGGCTCTCTCTAAGATGCTACCAATAGCTGGAGCCCACTTGCCCTCCTAAGCTTATAATTAGCTCTTGCATTGATCAAACATGACCCAAGGTTAAATTGCATACCTTGACTTCCCAGCCCGGCTCGACCAGACTGAAATCCACGGGCTGTTGTTGGAATTCAGTCTTTATCACAGAGAGATCACTGCCCGTGTCGCAGTTCAAGTCGCTGATTTCCTGTACTTCTGGCAGGGCCACAATTTGTAAGCCGCGCTTTAGTTGAGAGGAAAACGCTAGCAGGGTCGTTTGAAGAGTTCGTCGCAGTGGTGATGACACGATCAGGTCAACATTGGCAAGCTTAGGGTGCTTAGAGATCACGCCTCTAGCTTGCTCTTGTCCCAGAGGCGTGAGGTCGGTGTCAGGCAGAACGTTGTTTGCTTCGCCAAGGTTATGGACGGCTTGACCGTGACGCACGAGGTGAATGATTTGTGGCATATTGTCTGTCCCAAGGTGATGAAGTGCTCTTAGTTGGGGTTTCAATGCTATTTGAGCTTCATCTTTAGTGGACTGGTCTATTTATACAAAAGGCAGCCCGATAAGCTTCCGTAGTGGGGACTGTGCCGTCCAAGTTCCAACAGTGTCCGCGGGTCCCGTTTGTCCAAGCCATCCGCCTCGGACTCGGACCCAGCCTTGCAAGGAATGTGTACTTTAATTGCAAGTTCTCTATTTTTATGTCGGAGCTTATTAATTTCTCTGTCACGTCATTGTTGCGACCCTGCTGGCTATAAAGCGGTCGGCCAGTACTTGTTGGCCGCCAAGTCAAACTTTATTACTACTGCCAGTCTGCCACGATGTGAACGACATACAAGGAAGGGCCGTCAAGCCAAGAGTTCAACTTGGAGCAACTGAAGAGGGTTTCTGTACTATAGATGATCATTGTGTAACATAGTATTGAACTGGATATTATTTTAGTCCACGCTGAACACATGGGTACAGCTGGTTGGTTTCACAAGTATTATTTTCTATCTTTGTTTTCAAAAACGCCAAATCACCATTCATCATTCTTTGAAACAGTATGACACCCAATTCCTCCAATATAATCCCTCGCAGCAGTCTCATTATCCACAATCTTGAGGTTACCACCCGCCCGCTTCGTCTCCATCTCCAAAACACCCACGGGGTCTATAACAACCACCGTCCTCCCATCAAGCAGCAACCGCGTAATATCCGCCTGAATAATCTTCTGCGCCACCGCATTGAACGAAAACACATCGCGGAATGAAAACACCACCGCGCACACGAAGCGGCTCCGTCCCGACCCGGGATCGTTGGGGTTCGGATCGCCGAGTTCTCGTGTAATAGCGCGGGTTAAGCGCTCTGAACCGCCGAAGCGGACTACACCGCGCAAACTGAAGATGATGACTTCTTTGTTGCAGTTTGTGTGGTGTGGCTCGTTGTCGCCAGGCAGGATTGTCGCGACGGATACGCGCACGGTCGCTTGGGCGATCTGGCTGACGTCCATCATGTGAAGACCCATGTCGCTGGATAACTGCTCGCAGATGGCGACGCCGCGCACACTATTACCCCGTGAGTCAAGCTTGGGTGAAAATACAGCGATTCCCATTTGACCCGGCAGAGCTCCGATGATACCACCGGCAACTCCACTCTTGGCGGGGATGCCAATCCGCGATACCCAGTCGCCTGCAGCATCGTACATGCCGCAAGTCGTCATGACGGAGAGGATCTGCCGCACGCTGTTCTGAGGAATGATCTTCTCCCCCGTCGCAGGGTGACAGCCCGCGTTGCAGAGCGTAGCAGCCATGGTGGCCAGGTCTCGAACATTGACGTTGATGGCGCATTGGCGGATATATCCCTGCACGATCTGTTGTGCATCGCCGGTGATGATACCAGCTGCTTTGAGCATGTAGCCGATTCCCATGTTGCGGTTCGCATCTCGCAGCTCAGCCTCATAAACCTCTTCGCAAACGCGCAATTGACGACCTGCTAGCTTCGACATGGCTTTGAGGATGCGGTCTGATCTTTGCTCTGCTGTCCAGTCTGGTCCGCCGATGAGAGAGTGTGCTGTGATGGCTCCCGCGTTGATCATGGGATTCATGGGTCTGTTACTCCCGCGCTCCAAGGACAAACTGTTAAACGCGTCTCCAGAGGGTTCCACGCCAATCTTCTCCAGCACCTTATCCAACCCCGCATCCTCAATCGCGAGCGCATACACAAACGCCTTTGAAATAGACTGCATCGAAAACTCAACATCGTCATCGCCAGCTGAATAAATCTGCCCATCCACCATCGCCAGCGCCACAGCTATCTTGGACGTGTCCGCCTTTGCCAGCGTCTCGATGTAACTGGCGGGCTTGCCATCTTCTATGGGCCGCGCATTCTCCAGCACGCGGTTGAGATAGTCGGGAATAGGTGACTTCATCGGACGGAAGGGTATGGGCTTGAGCTGCTTTGATGGAGGAGGAGAAAAATCAGTTCTCACCGCTGAAGGCATTATGTGACCGGTCTCGCGGGTGATGTCGTAAGCCAAGCTATTTGAACCAAGCTGGACGAAAACGGATCTGTCCAATCACGAGGGAGATGCTGTAGTGAAACTTTCTCGGAGAACTAGTCGAAATCGAGAATGTAGAAGATCGAGGAAACAATGACTATAGATATTGGATCTGTAGGAAAAAGAAGAATTATTATATAGACTAGCAAGAGAAATGAGCAATTGGTAAATTTTCATCACATGAGTTGAGACTTTTTCCACGCACAAAAGTATACTGTATGTAAAATTTACATAACGATAACTATACCGAGTCCCTCGCGCAATAACAATGTGGTCCGTCGTAGCCGTGACCAACAACACTAAAAAGTGTATTACCATTTTACATAATAGACTTTCTCGGTAAGGCGAGAATGAAACTCTCTCATCGGTGAGAATCGGTGAGCGCCTGCATGGTGAAGGGGAGACGCGTTTCTCATTCGTTGGGTTTGGTGTCAAAAAAAATAGGACTGCCGATGACGAGATCAGGGGTGTTTTTGGGATGTGATGCTTGTATTCTTTAGTCTGCTGAGATCCTATGCGCGCTAGTCAGTATCGAGGGGGCTATTCCGGTGCCGGGGCTGTGAGACATGGCTAAACTACTTTGGAGAGATGGTTTCATTATCGATAAGTCTACAGTCATGTTAGCTCAGTTAACTTTTACGTATAGCGTTAGAGGACATGACGACTGGCTCCCTCATAAAGCGTGAATCTCATCAAACCCCTCCCTTGAGAAAAAGTCAGATCTGACAGATTCTTTACTCTGCGGGGTAAAGCATGGCCAATGCTTCTGCAAGAGTCTAGAACCCTGCTGAGCCAAACGTCACCAAAATCAAGCTTTGTTTATTATTAGAGTTTCGATCCCTGCCTTGAGAGCCCCTGTAAATGTGTCTCATCACAGCGTCTTGATTGGATATCACTGCGCCACCACCGCAAACACCAGCGTCACGTTATTAACGATCCCAGCCCCTTTCTCTTCTTATTTCTTGGCTCTCTCCCTGCTCTATTTACACTTTTCTTTTATTTATTTAAGCTTGTTTCAGTTTTGAGTATCATCTGCTTGGTTGTTTGTTTGTTACTTGACTCGTGATAATGGCGAGCAATATCCTTCCAGGCCATGGCTCAGGCCACAGAGATGAATCAACCCCGCTTCTGCCGCAGATCTCAAGTCACATTGCCCACGAGGGAGAAAGCGGGAGAAGCGGTTTTCATCCTCGTCATTTCCTCGCTGTTCTCTGGCGAAGTTCCTGCACCGCGTCGCAATGGGTAAACATCCTCTGGCCGTTCGTCCCCATCGCCATTATCCTTCAATTCTTCCCTGGTCTGCACCTCTGGAAGTTTGCTACCGCGTATATCGCTGTCATTCCAACCGCCAATCTGCTTGGCTTCGCTGGTCAGGAGTTTGCGCGGAAACTTCCCAAGGTAGCTGGTATTCTCATCGAGACGACGTTTGGATCTATCATTGAGATTATTCTCTTCATTGTTCTGCTTTCGAAGCATGAGGTCAACTCTCCTGAAGATAACGGCGACGAAGGCAATCTCATTCCTATTATCCAAGCCGCCATCCTAGGTAGTATCTTGACCAACCTTCTTCTCTGTCTCGGCCTGTGCTTCTTCGTCGGTGGCCTCAAGCAAGCCAGCCAAAAGTTCCACGCCATTGTCTCAGAAGTCGGCACAGGACTTCTTCTCGTCGCAGCATTTGGTCTCCTCATTCCCAGCGCATTCTACTCCGCCCTCAAAGCCGAGGTCGTGCCCGACTTCCCAGGCTTCCGAGTTTTGCATGAGAAGTTCACAGAGGGTAAACTCCAAGACGATGTACTTCGCATCAGTCAAGCTACATCTATTGCACTGATCATCGCGTTTTTCTTCTACATCTGGTATCAAGCCAGCAGCCAGCATAGTATCTTCGATGAAGTTATTGAGATGGATGAGCACCGAGATGCTGATCGCGAGGCGGATATGGAGAAGCCCAAGTTTACCATGACCGAGGCTATTGTTGCTATATTGATCGCACTTGCTTTTGTGACAGCTCTTCTCATCTTTCTCGTTGAGAAGATTGAGCATGTTGTTGAGAGTGGAGTGCCTGATCAGTTCCTGGGTCTTATTCTTTTGCCTTTTGTTGAGAAGGCTGCTGAACACTTGACAGCCATTGATGAAGCATATGGTGAGTACAATGCTTCATTCGTGAATGTATGAGCTGACAAATTTCTCAGATGGCGTCATCAACGTCGCCTTATATCACTGCCTCGGACCATCCATCCAAACAGCCCTTTTCAACGGCCCCCTCGTGGTCCTCGTCGGATGGGCCATCGGAAAGCCTATGGACTTGAACTTTGAGATCTTCATGATTGTTCTTCTCGTCTTGTCCATCTTGGTGGTTGGAAACTTTCTCCGCGATGGCGAGTCCAACTGGCTTGAGGGTGCACTCCTCGTGGTAAGTCAACCCCCTCATGTGAGCATTCGTAGTTGCTGACAGTTCTAGGTCATCTATGCTATTATTGCTATCGCGTGCTGGTACTATCCGAACCCTGACGTGGCTACTTCAAATGGCATCCAAGGTTCCGAGATGGTCAACGTCACCATGAGTGTTGACACTCTGCGTCAGCTGCAGAAGCTTATCAATGCACAGCTGCCACAGAATTAAACTGTCGAGGTTATGGTGATGCAAGCTTTAGGCTGCTTGAGGACTTACGAGAGGGTGAAGATGGAAAGTTGTCAGTGAATCCAGGGATTATCTTGGTAAGGGCTTCGTTGTGTTGTTTTTACGCGTTGAATGAACACTTTGAATTTATCATGTGTTGCGGAGATATTGAGATTACTGAGCGAGACTTTTTTTTTCAGAGCGTTACAGTATGCTGCCCATAGCCTATCTGTCTGAACCATTGCTTCTCAATCATCAAAACCTGACTATCATAATCCCCCTCAAACCTCAACTGAATGCCCATGTTCATCAGCGTCGAACCAGAAACCGTCTGGTTATTATCCACCTTGTACTTAGCACTTGCATCCAAACCCTGAAATCTGAACCACGGCCAAGAATTATTAATAGTCGCTCTCGTCTGGAACGCAAAAAGCACAACCTTCTTGCCATCCTCTGAAATGAACTGTCCAGCAGGGTAATTTGTTTCCTCAGGCAGGGCAAGTCTGTAAAAGTCTCCAGTGATGACAATTGGGTTGATCTTCTCAGAAAGCTCGATAAGACCGGGAATCTGTTCCCTCTCTTCGGGCTCAAGATCGCTCGGGTCGAGTTCAACACCAAAGGAGCCGCCCATCATGGCAACATGGGCTCTGAACTTGACAGAGGTGATTCTCTGGGTGTTTCCATTAGGGACATGCGATAGATGAGCTCCCATGGCGGATGGAGGATAAGCAAGTGATGTGCCGAATTGGATAGCGATACGCTCAACCGCATCTGTATCATCCGACGTCCAAATCTGAGGGAACCACTGAAGAACACCGGGGTCAAATCGACCACCACCTGAAGCACATCCTTCCCACAGAACGTCAGGGAAGCGACTCGTCAAAGTCTCGAAGACGTGATAGAGACCCAGCATATACTTGTAGTTAAGAGTAGGATCAGGCGTCTCGTGGATTCCACGGTTGTTATCCCATTTAACGTAGGAAATGGGTGATTCGCGGAGAACCTTGGAAACCGAGTCGATGATGAAATCTTGGACCTCGGGCAGGGCTACGTTGAGAACCAATTGGCTACGCGTCTCGGTTCGGGGATATGAGCCTGCGTGGATCGCCCAGTCGGGGTGTTTGTCGTACAAGTCTGATTTGGGGTTCACCATTTCGGGCTCGAACCAGATACCAAACTTGAGATCATCGGAAGCATTCGCAATTCGTAGGTCTGTGACGTTCTCAACGAGAGGAGTCAATCCGTTAGGGAAGCGTTCCTTGTTAGGCTGCCAGTCTCCAAGGCCAGCTGAATCGTTAACTCGCGGGTACTTGTTACCGAACCAACCGTCATCCATGACGAACAATTTGATGCCGAGCTCTGCGGATTGTCTGGCGATCTTCTCAATGGCAGCCTCGTTGATATCGAAACCCAAGCCCTCCCAGCTGTTGAGAAGGACAGGACGTGTTTCTTCTGCGTATTTACTCTTCATCAAATGCTTTCTGTACAGGCGGTGGAATTGTCTGGACATGCCACCGACGCCTTTGTTTGAGAAGACGGAGACGACCTCGGGAGTGGTGAAGGTCTGACCTGGTTTAAGCGACCATGAGAAGTCAAGAGGGTTGAGACCGAGAATGGCGCGGGTGAGTCCCTGCGAGCTCTTCTCGACGTCAACGGCGAAAGAGCCGGTGTACACCAGGGAGAAACCCCAAGCTTCGCCTTGAGTCTCTGTGGTAGTTGATGAAACGAGAGCGAGGAACGGATTGTGAAGATGAGAGGAATATCCAGTAGAGCTCTGGAATCTGTAACACCGTTAGCACTCTGCGTTATTATCTCACAGAAATAATACTTACCCTTGTGTTCCAAAGTCCACCTTTCGACGCACACGCATACCTTCACGCGCCCAATCACCCCTAATCTCAATAAGATCCAGATCATCCTGCTGCAAATCAACACTCCAACTAGAGACCTTCCTCAAATCCATCGTCGCATTCCCCCGATTCGTGATATTGACACTCCTCACAACAGCATCATATTTCGGAAAAATCGAATACGACAGATCAACAGCAATAGAGCTATAATTGTCATACATCCTCACCACCAAAGTCGACACATCATCAGCCTCACCAAACGTCGACGGAAGACCAGGTAGCCCAGGTTTTCCTTGCACAACCTCGTGAGACTTGTAGCGAAAGTCAGTGACGGTCGTGCCGCTGGCTTGCTGGAGCTGGAACGCTGGGATGCGGAAGTCCCCTCTTCCGTGGTCGGGGAATTCGCGACGGACGCGGCCGATTAAATTGACCCAGCCTTGGATGGGGCCGATTTTAGCGGTGATTCCATCTTCGGCGACGGGGCCGCCGTAGTGGTCGTTTATGAGGTCTCCGGTGGTGTTGTCGACGTGGAAGCGGTATGAGACGTTATCGCCGTTGAGGGCGAAAGACGTGCCGTCGACGTGAATTACTGCAGACAAGTTAATATTGTTGATTATGAGAAGAAGTGAAAATGAGGACTCACGATTTGAACTCTCCGCGACAGCCGAGATGGCCTGACAGAACAGCACTGCCGTCGTCGTAATGCCCTTCAATGTAACGAACACCATCTTGACCCTGGCAAAAGTTATTTAAACGAAAGTCAAATTCGAGAGGGTTCATTCGCGGGATCCGACATCCTTATAAACCCTCAGGAACAGATCGTCAGTATAAAGGTCAAATCACGGGAAAATTCGAGAAGCCTAATAGTAGTAACTCGTGATGATCTCGAACCGGGCCGATCTTTGAATTGGAGTTTATGGGGGAGAGGTTGGACTTGATGATGGTGGACTACCGAAAGATACCCCTTTGAGTCAAGATCGTCATCGTTTGTGCGGAGGATCAGCTCAGATTCCCCAGAATTGGAGATCGTTTGGGTAATAAACTTGATTATGACGTTGAGTTTATCCGCGCAAATAAGAGACCTGACTTTCAAGCATGTCGGCAATTACTTTTGGTTTGAGGGACGGATAATGTCAATTCGTCGGGGCATTTATCGAGTCTCTTTTACATGATCTTGAAAGCAAAATTACAGGTGAAGGCCCGATAATTATTGACTCTGACTAATATCCATCCAGACCCCTACATGATTGGTCAACATTCGAGATGAGGGGAATCAATGACACAGTGAATGGGTTCACGATCATCGCGAGTTTATTCTCTCAAGCCTCCAACCAGCAGAATATTGATATAATTCAACATGGACCTCAAAAACATAATTCTTCCGTTCCAAGCCACTTCAACGCAATGGGACATCCAAATAGAGGAACGAGTAGTGACCTCCATGAAACCAGCCGCCGAAAAAACGACACCGAGCGTAATGCTTCCTTCACTCTGCCATCCTCATATCCATCTCGACAAACCATATCTTCTCACTTGTAACCATGCAAACTCCTCAAACCGCCCAGATTACTCTGATCTAGCTCCCAAAACAGGAGGATTTCAGGAAGCCTTGGCCAATACAGCTGAAGCAAAGAAGCGCTACACCAAGGAGGACTTGTACTTACGAGGCTCTCAGCTTATAGCTACAAGCTACAAACAAGGGGTCACATTGATGAGAGCCTTTGTTGAGGTTGATTCCGTCACTGAGCTCAAGACTCTGGAGGTAGGAATCCGGCTGAAGAAGGAATTCGAGGACTTTTTGACAGTACAAATATGCGCTTTTGCACAGGACCCTATATTCTCGACGGACAAGGGAGAGGCTAACCGAGCAATGTTTGACAAGGCGCTTGAGCAGTTTGGTTCGGAGATCCAGGTTATTGGTACCACGCCGTATGTGGAATCTGATCTGGAAGCGCAGAATCAGAATATTCGGTGGGCTATTGAGACGGCATTGAAACATGGCAAGCATCTCGACTTTCACATTGAGTTTAACCTGAAAAGCGACGGAACCCACATGTCTGTTTTTGATCATATCATTGAAGAACTCGAGCGTCTCAAATGGCCTACATATCCTGGCGCTCCGACTGTTGTTCTTAGGCATGCGACGACACTTACTCTAGCTACTCATGATGAACTCGTCAGACTCTCAGAAAAGCTGAGAGAGACAAAATTACCGATCCACTTTGTCGGATTACCAACTAGCGATCTGTACATGATGGGCAGACATGGGTCTGACCAGAGCGAACCACTCAGTCGACCATGTGGCACAATCATGGTCCCCAAGCTAATCATAGACTACGGAATCAAAGCCTGCTTGTCAGTCAACAACGTCGGAAATCCATTCACTCCCCACGGCGATGGCGATCCTCTTAAAGTAGCAAGCTTGGGCGTTGGCTTATTCCACGCTGGAACAGTCGATGATGCAAAGATTCTTTACGAAGCCATCAGCACTCGAGCAATGGACGCGTTAAACCCCCGCGCAGAAGGACATCATGATACGTTCACATTAGCGGAGTATCACCAGACGATGAAAATGCTTTTGTTCAAGAATGAAGAGAATATGGAAATCACATCGGAACTTGGTAGCATCAAGGTTCCAGCGAGGCAAAGGCTAAGCATTCAGCACATTGTTTGGGATCCTCCGGAGACACAACTCAGAAGCATCGTTGAATAGGCTATATACAATGGGCTATATACTCAAGACTAGATCTTGCCCAATATCTACGCAACTCTACATAAAGGTCCATCTGGCTTCTCAACCCACTCCTCAGACCCAACACAAGTAGGACAGTAGAAAACATGAGAAGGATCATACCTCCTCTTCGTTCTCAGGTGCTCACCATATAAACTCCCGTAAAACGAGTTCTTCCAATCAGGGTCATTGCGGTCGCCCTCATTCATGTAACTACCAGTATTAGGAGCCAACTTCTTCGCCGCAGCACCTTTGACAAACGTGACGTCGTCATTCGCTGCTTTGCGCTCAGTGATGTTTCCGGTACGAGAAATACCCGTGCTCGAGACGAGAACGTAGTGTGATCTTCTCCACGCGGGGTTCAGGCCACTTGTCTTGTCTGAAGCGTCCTTGAAGACTTGGCCTCCGGACGTGAGAAGAATAACACTTGTGCCGAACTCATCAGGCTTGCCGCTCATGACTTCAACGGCATCTCGAACTTTGCCGAAACTCTTGACGCTCCGACGGTCGATTAATCGTGAAGTGAGAACTGAAGTGTCACCCGTTGGGTCATAAAGCCCTGACTCGGCGTGGTAGAATGACCAGTAATCGTCGTACGTAGCCCAGCTCTCGTTGATATAGAGCTTATCTTTAAACTTCGACAAGACCTTTCTCACAGGTTCCCAGGCAGCCTCGGCCTCTACACGGCACTTATCTATTGTCCAGAAACCGTGTGAATAGCCAGATGTAGCGTTTCCAACAAAGACAGTCGGATAGTTTCGGAACCAGTAACCGTAGCCAGCAAAGCCAGCGTCGTTGAGATCAGGAAGCGACTGCAGCAGAACAGACACAGCGTCGAGTAGATCTGCGTTTTTCTCTGTCTTCTCTAGTGGCGCGATTTGTAGATGATGGGCTGTGACAGTCTTGACGTTCGGATGAGCTTTGATGGTGCTGCTCAGCGTGATACCATAGCCTGGACCTCCGCCGCGCATGGAGCGGAAGAGATCAGTGTTCTCGCAGTGGTTGGCGATGACTACTCTCCCATCAGCCAGCATCACTTCTGCCTCGAGGATCTGATCAGCACCAAGGCCGTAGTTTCTCGTCGCAGGTCCATGGCCACCTCCAGAAGCCCACCCGCCGATCGCTCCAGGCGTAGTAGAGCCACCACCAACTGCGATGACATTATTCGCCTCAGCAACCTTGTAAACATCGCGCCACTGATAATTACCATCAATCTTGATAGCGCTTCCCTTCCAGCTAGATTTTCTGCACTGGTTCTCAGATTTGTAAATCTTGTAAAAATCAATACCGTTCTTGAACTGATGAAGCCAGAGCTCAAGACCACCAAACCCATCTGACCGACCGAGTAGATCATGGCCTGTTCCGGTAACAACAAGCCTGATATTTCGCTTACGCGCATAAGTAATAGTTTCTCGGATTTGTGACAGGGTAGTAACATTGACAGCGTAAACAGGCAAAGGCCCAAGACTGCAAGTGGTGGGCTCTTGACCTGCAGCGTAGTCTACCGGCGCGCAGGTGATGTTGTACGGATAAGGTCTCCCGATAGGATTCGACGACTGGAAATCCTGATCCGACCACATTTTGTTCACGTAAGCGCACTCCTTCAGATCCTTCTCTGGACCAGGGTAGCATGACTGCGCGATTGGCTCAGTCTTGATAAGAGCGCCGCTGATCTTTTTGCCAAAGGCTCTCCATTCTGTGGGAGAGGGCCAGCAGGATTGGCCGGGAATCTTTAACCGTTAGTCCGGTTATGTATGATAGATTGGATTTGGTATACATACGCATTTGCATCTCGGTGCTGAACCAATGGCTCCTGTGCAGACGGCAAGTACCGCGAGGAGAAGGAAAAGAAACCCGGGATACATGCTGATAGATTGGCCGTAGGAAAAAGAAAGATGAAGTGAGTGTATGTATGTACAGGGGGGAATGCAGCCAAGTGGCTTTCCATCAAGTCTTAATCTATGCGGAACATTTATTTTCTGCAACGCATCATTTCGCCTCAGCGGAGTCCGAGGTGGTGTAACCTCGGTGAGCTTATGTGTTCTCGATTTCTGACGAAACTAGTGAGTTCGGGGCAAGTATTGGAGAGTCTGGAGTAATTGTTGTCATGCAGGCACCCGGAGTCCTTGATATGCAGTTGTGCGGCAACGGTGCAGGACTAGAGACTAGACGTAACTCAACGACTTTGTTATCTACAAATCAGATTCAACGAACCAAG
Source organism: Fusarium agapanthi (assembly GCA_001654545.1). Taxonomy (NCBI): domain Eukaryota; kingdom Fungi; phylum Ascomycota; class Sordariomycetes; order Hypocreales; family Nectriaceae; genus Fusarium; species Fusarium agapanthi. The sequence goes on along the minus strand of LTDI01000055.1, from coordinate 125,510 downwards.
AGTGAATTGTGAGTTATCATATACTGAGTGGGCATCATGCATACAAATTTGCACTGCATTGGACTTTCGTGAGCCCAACAGTCTGGAGCAAACAGATGACCAAGCCATATGACTCGAATTGATTAAGGACCATGCTGACACCACAATCCCTCCCTGCATTCGTGCTGGTTGCAATCATTAATTTCTTCCAGGTCCATCACGAACTCTATCTGTCCCTCGCATCATCAGCTTCAATTACAAATCGTAGACTCATGCGTGCGTGATCATTGCTCTTACTCCACACCACTTGAGCGTGAGACATGTCTTTGCCCCCTTCATCCCAGATTCCATTATGGGAAATCAAATACGGGACTAACCGCCACCTTGCCTCCCCCCACTCGGCGTTTCAATTAATGTAAATCACGGCAGACAGCGGTAAGGCTTATCGTAAACGGAAAGATCTACACTGTGGCTAAGAGTCCCTTGGATGCTGTGAGACAAAGTGGATCGATGGAAAAAGCAATTACAAAAGGGAGGCGATCAATTGTTGTCTCCCTTGTCTTTTCTCGCTTGCTGAACCAACAAAATGCACACAACTTCCTTGGACCGATGCTGCTGTCTCATGTGCCCTGCCCGCTGTGCAAAAGCACCTCGCATTTCATGCTTGTGATGGTCAATTCGTATGGAAATGTTCAATTGCCGCCTTGACCTCGCAAGAACCAATTATTTGCCGAAAGAAAAAGGGAGAATACAAAGTATCCCGCTCTTCAGCTCAGCTACTGACCACAGATATTCCCAATCCGGCTCTTAACCTCTATCACACTGCCTTCCGTGGGCTGTCAGATCCGATTTCCGATTTGCGTCGATGTAGACAACAAGTAAAGATTTTCCCTTAAACAAATTTCTTTTTGTTTCACCTGCAATGTGATGTGATGCGGCTGTGCCGTGACGTCCCATTGTCTAAACCTTGCCTCTCTTTTGTCAACGTCCAATCACTACTGAACCAACACATTTATCGTCGTCACGCGCAGACTCCTGCTCCCCTATATCAGTAGCCCTATGCATCTCCATAATGCAACATGCAAGCCACCGCCGAAGACATCATCATCATGTCAACACCTCCGCCTCCAGACCCAAATGCTCCTCTCACCGGCGCTGCACGCTCCGTGAACCGCCAAGGACTCGTCATTATCGTCTGGACATGCTTCACCATCGCTACGCTCTTTGTAACGCTACGGCTCTTCGTACGATGGCTGCAGAACCGACGCTTTCTTGCCGATGACTACTGGATTACATGGGCGTGGCTGTGTACCCTCACCATGGCTATACTCCAGACAGAGCAGATGGATTCCCTGTGGTATATGACTTACCTCCAGGCTGGTCGCGTAGCCTACGATCCAAAAGAACTTGAGTTCCATCGTAGTCAAATCACTCGGTGGCAGTTCCCAGTCATCAAGATGTTCTGGATCATCTTATGGTCTGTAAAAGCGAGCTTTCTGGCGTTATTCTACAGACTGGTGCAACCGTTTCCTGTCGTCCGTCGGTGTTGGTACGGAGTTTCAGTGTTCGCAGCCTTAGCACTCATCGTGTGCATCATCTGCAGTGCCCTAACTTGCAGCCCGCCTTCCAACTACTTCCATGGTATGTCAACCAGCTCACGCTCCCCGTATTCTGATCATCTACTGACTTCTCACAGGTAGTTGTGATTCCCCACGAGAACAATGGAGACAGTCCTTTAATGTCATCTTCTCAACGACCGTCGACGTTGCCACCGACCTCATGATCATGGCGCTTCCGATCGCAGTACTTCCCTCTTTACAATTCGACATAAAGAAGAAGATTGGACTTGGGATTGTCTTTTCGCTGGGTATAATCATCATCTGCGTCGCCATTGTTCGCATGACAAAAGTCATCGTTGGAAATCAGGTCGATCTCGTGGGACTAGCTATTTGGGGCGCCGTAGAAACAGCAACAGCTCTTGTTGTCGGCTCGCTACCGGCACTCAAGGGCTTGCTTACCCGAGGCATCAAGAAGTACGCGACATCGAAGAGCGGTAGAACAGATCCTGCCGATTACGGCAGTCGAAGTTCCCAGCGTCGTCGGGGCCATGGGTCAGCATTGACGCCTCGGGCTATTATGGTTTCTGATTGTATCCCTCTTGATGGCGTGCATCATAGCGGTCAAGTTGACGGTGGTATATACGTCCACAAAAACGAAACATTCACGATGATTGCTACGAGGGATGATAGTTCTTCTCAGAGCGATGGGGATGAAGCACCTATAGTGAGAGCACCACCAAGATTAGAATAGGACACGCGATGTAATATATATATGTCCTGGATCATTGTAGTGATACACTGTGTTTATTAAGTGATGTCTACTCTACTCAGACTCCCTCCACTGTCTCACAACCTCATACAAACTATCATTATGCCCGACATTTCCAGGGAAAACAACATAGTTCAAGCCCGGCCACTTTGACTCTGGCTCATTGCATCGCCACATCGGAACTCCAGGTGCAGCTTGGCCAACAATAAGAGCACGTTTCATCCTCAATCCCTTTGTCGCCATATCCGACGACGTGATTCCGCCCTTCGCGATGATGTAACGAGGCTTCTGCTCTAGTCCCTGCAGGAACAACACTAGAGCTAGTGCAATCTTTGAGCCAATATCTAGACTCTCAACTTCGTCTTTCCCGACGATGAGCTCTCGGCTTGTCATGACCAGAACGTCCTGTCCGTTCTTGATATGCTGTGACGCAAGCTGAATTGCTTTTGCGACATCTTCTTTCGCTGCCTCGTCAGACTTAAGGAGTGCTTTTACATTGAGCGTGATCGTTGTTAGGTTACTTCCTGACTTTTGAACCAGAGAGTCGAGTTGCGCGGTGGTTTTGGGTACGTATGAGCCTGCGATGATGAGGCCACCGACACTCTTAGATAAGCCAAGTTGGCCAGCTGAGAGTGGCGGAATAGATGATATACCCAGACGCGCTGAGACAAAAGCAGCGCCTGTTCGGTACAAGAATTTCTTCCCTTGCTGCGACGCTTGGAGAAGAGCGGTGACGACAACGTCGATATCCTCATCCGCTGCAGCGTTGATGACCAGCACAACAGGGGTGTCGCTTCGCTTTGGTAGCTGCATGATCTTCTTCAGAACGGCTTCCGGGCCACCGACACGGATAGTCTCCAAATCGATAGAGTCGATATTGTCGCGCGGAATCTTTCCCTTGGACTTCTCTACAATGTAGTCCCGAAGATTAGAACTCTTGTATCCAAATGTCGCATCCTTGGCAAAAGGCGTGTCAGCTGCAGGGATGAGCTTGTCACCCTCATAAACATAGTGAATATCGTTTATGGTATATCGTCCGCCTTGGAGGAAGAACGGGCACAAGATCCACGCGTCAAACGCGCCATTCACAAGCTCCACTGCCTCAGGCTCAAGAGGAAAATGGCCTCGTAAGATAGAATCACCACGTAGCACAATCTCATACGGGAGGTTTGTCTCTTGAGAAGCTGTCTTGAGATTGGTGCAGATCTCTATCATGAGATCACGTGCTTGCTGGGGATGAAGGGCGCGTGAATTGGTGAGGATGAAGAAGCCATTGCCAGTTCCGACTTGCCTGAACGTCGAGACTAGGTTTTGGACATCCCAGACTGTCAAGATGGTGATGTCGTGGCATGTTTGTGTTCCTGTTGGGTCATCGTCGAGGATAACTAGCACCGGAGCTGGTGAGGAGGGATTTTGGATGATGGAGCGTGTTTGAGTGCGGAGTTGTTGATGAGAAGTTGGGATTGGAGGCAGAACTGAAAGAGCCTCAGATAAGATAAGTGTGTCAGTTTGTTCCATTTTGGTAGATTGGAGAGTTCAAATTTCTGCTGTATCCTCAGCTGAGAGTAGTGATGTTAGCGTAGGTATCAATTGAGATAAATAATCGCTGTCTTCCGATTCAGTTTAGGGTAGCCGACAGATCACCAGGTTCTTATCCGACATCCGCGAGCTGGTCCGAGTCTATCGGTCTTTAGCCCTATTGGCTACTTGGAACCCCACCAACTATTCTAATCGGGCTAAGCTCTGAAGCAATAGATTTCTTTTCCATTTAACTAGTAGGTTAGATTAATATCACTGTGTCTCTAAATCTATACTTAGCTATATAACTCGTCATACCACTTTGTAAGCTGGTCTAAGTAGCCCGACGGGAAGTCATCCTTATTCCTTAAGAACTTACCAACTTGAATCACATTGTCTGGGTCCCCTTCGCCATCTTCATCGTAGGTATCATCCTCGTTAGGCCCAAACGTGACAGAGGGATCAAACGTTCCCGGACATTTGGCATTATCCATCTCGCTTCGGAACGGGGCATACGGAGGAAACACGACGCTACCATCAGACTTGAGGCCCAAGCTCTTGAACATGGCCAGCGAATCGGGCAGCGCGTTGAATTTGCTGTTGATGGCCTCGGGTTCGTAGACACTCTCTGGCGGTGCAACGGCTAGAGGCAGGTGACGGTAGATGTCTCCAATCTTCTTCTGGATGTAACGGACCAGGGAGTAGAGCGCCAGTGAGTCAGCGTTGCGAAGGGTCCAGTCGCCGTCGATAACATCATAAAACCTGGCGAGGGATTTCACTAGAAGTGGACCGTAGGCCTTGACAGGTTCCGAAATGAGCGGAAAGAACATCCTCAGATCGACAGGTCTCCTGTTTGGTCCATACCCTCCGGATTTGGTGGCCCACTCGACATGCATCAGCTCATGAGCCCAAACGGGTCCTTTGTTCACCAGGTACTCGGACACATCGTAGATCCAAGGATAGCCCAATTCCTTGGCCATATTGACCATCGTATCGAGATCCTCGGTTTGGAAATATCTCGGACAGGAGTTGCTACGCGCGATTTCTGAATCAACGTCTTTGTTGGTTGTGTACGCCCAAGGACCACGCTTCGTGTAATCGGGATCGCACGCGTTCTTGCACCTCTTGGAAGGATCGTCGCATCGAACATGTAAGCGCCAGGCAAATGGATCGCAGATGTAGCCTGGCTGGATGGTGGCCCATTGCTTGTAAAGGTCTCGATAGCGGTCCTTGTAGGCACCAGTACGCGATGGTGGGCCAAGGTACTCGACTGCGGATGCCTCATTCTAGTTGATATTGTCGGCTTCGGACAGCATCTGATTCATGATCTTCCAAGACTGAACCCAGTCCTTGTAGATGTCGTTTCATTGCAAATTCTCGCAGCCGTCATAGCGGACAAGTCTCGTAGCTGCCTCCCCAATATCTCCATCGACGGACATGCCCTCAGCTGCAAGGGCATACTCCAAGTATTCCTTGGCCCTGGATTTGTCGATCTGTACAGTGATCTTCTCACCGTCTCGAGTGAGGTTTGTTTTGACATATTCTACTCCTGGGCCCGAGTACGGTGGCAACCCTGGATCTTCTGTTCGCGGTTCAGACACATTAGTGAGTGGCTGGATAGTGATATGTACGTTTGAGGCGACTTACCAACAGCGCCGTCATCTCCAGATCCGCCGCATTCATTGATGTTGGTATAGGCCTTTGAGTAGAGACACTTGTTAGCGGAATGTGGTTCTGCCAGAGGTCATAGCAATGGAAGTTAAGACGTACCACGTTGGTCGAGGGGATGACGCGGACCAAGTCCGCCCGCCCCAAGCCACCTTGGTTAGTAAAATACTGCCGGAGAAATATTGGTCAGCAATCAATCTGTCTACGAACCTGGGCCACATACCAGAGTCTCGCCCCGGCTGATACCAGAATAGAGGATGCCGCGATTCGTCCACTGTAACGAACTACTACCAGGGCCTCCTCCAACACCTTTGAAGCCTTCATTCTTAAACACAGTACTGGCACCCGTGTAATTATCCATCCAGATGATGTCGGCTCGTCCGGACGCTTCCACGTCGGCAAATCGGAGATTCGCCCGGTCCCTAGAAAAGTCAGCATCCTTCCGGTTAAAGCCGTGGTAAGCTTCGTTACTCACCATGCTTCTACGAACTTGAACTGGCCGGCATTCAACAGGCCGCTAGCACGATTAAGCCAGCCATCGATGCGGCCGCTGGTTTGGAGGCAGAGCACATCGGCACGGCCATCACCGCTGTTGCTACGAGTCAGCCGACAAAATTACTTCGATCAAGGTCGACCTTTGACTTACTCAACGTCTGCGATGCGCATCCCACGGCCGAAAATGAAAACTCCCCATCCTGCCTTGCAATCTGGCGAAGCGACTACTCCTCTCGCAGCAAATGTAACAACGTTGCTTGCCTTGCTGTAAGTGTTTTCCCACAGGCTGAGAGCTCCACTATACTTATCCTGTACTAGGATATCGCATTTGCCGTCTCCGGTCCAGTCGGCAAGATGGATGCCAACGCGAGGGCATGTCCCCAATTGGGAGGGCTGTGGATGTTTGTATCGATCTCGTCAGGGTTACCGGTGTCGTAGATACAGACCAGGTCATCTGAGCCGGTTCCTCGCTTATCGCAGTAAAAGTTACCATCTGCATTGAGTTTTGTATCGCCGGCGCCGGTGTTCTTCCACACGGAGATATCAGTGTAGTTGTCCTTCTGCACTACGTAGGCGTAGCCGAGACGTCCTGTACCCATAATCTTACCGAGCTTGATGCGGTCCACGATGGACGGTGTTCCTTCTGCGAGAGCTTGGCCGGCGTGTGTAGTGCCAGCGAAGCGCCACGCGGAGACCCAAAGACGCACAGTAAGTAAGCAATCGACTAACATGGATGATTCTTGTGTTTGGAGCTGGTGAGGAGCTTACAATAGTCTTACCACTACCTCGGTTATTGATCCACGTTTCGATGCTGCCATAATCGCTGATATAGAAGAAATCGGCTCGAAAGCTAACACGATTGTTATCCGACTGTACTTGCAGATCAGCAACCTTGACTTACTCGCCATTGATATCCCCTGCACAACAGCACCGTTAGCAATCGGGTCGTACGCGAATAATCGAGGTCAAGACCACCTACCGAGCAGCATTTTATGGGGGTCCAACCCCGTTCGTCCGTGGGCAAAAACTACGTCCCTGATAGTGCCAGGCTCCTTGAAGCCCTGCCATGAGTGCTTGTCACCTACGCCAGCGTTCCTAGAACATCTATGCAGGGTCAAAGTAATCAGTCTTGGACTCTAGAGCAGGTCTTCAGCCTCGTCGCTGATAGGACGGTAGTACTTACCTGACGACGTTGGCATCCATGATGCAAAAGTCTGCTCTTCCGTCACCATCAATGTCTATCTCAGTTAGTCAGCGCTATGCGATGGAACGAGTCTTATGCTATCTTACCTTAGAATTGGTATTTCTGGAACTTATAATCCCAGTTACCAAGGCCAGCACCGCCGATAATCTATCATCGTCATATTAGTTACCTCCCGGGGCAATAAGGGCCCTACCCAGTCAGATACCACCAGTTCGCATAGGAAAGACTTACCTGCCCGGCAAACTCGAACTTGGGTGGGCTCCCACCTCTGTTCAAAGAAAGTCCTACAGAGCCATCCTTTCTAAAACAGAAGAAGTCATCTAGAGATGGTCAGTATAAGGCTGCGCTATGCGGCACAATCAATAGACGTTGGTCCCGAGTCGTGCATACCTAGCCCATCGCCGTTCTTGTTATCGAGAAGTCCTTGTGAGCAATCAGACTGAAAATAAACCGGGCGATGAAAAACTCACAAAATCGGCAAAATCGTACCCATTTGTCCAAAGAAGGAAATTAGCTCTGCTGGTTTCATAAGCAATAATCGATCAAGAGGTGCTCACATGCAAAATTGCCATACTCAAGTTGCTCGCAATCCTGGTCAACGTTGAACTCCTGTGAGTCATCAAACTCGCCGTTGCCTTTATTTCGGCGTACGTTCCAGACATAATTCTTGGTATCAGAATCCTCATTGTTCCAAACGCGGACCCAGTCGTCAAGCGCCTGCGAGCGCTCAGCGTTCGGATCAGTCTTGATCAAGTTGGCGAAGAATATACGGTTAGGAATCCAGGCATTCGTCACTGGTGAGTCCTCTTTGTGCTCAATATGAGCGCTTTGAAGTACACCTAACGACTGGGAGGAGTGGACGTAGTTGCCGTCGTTCTTACCGCTGCCCTGTTGAGACTTCACCTCCCTTGCGTTGCCAGCTACCTTCTTACATGTATTTCCTCCTCCTTTTGAATCATCTTCGCCGTTATCCAATGGTGGCTGGAATATGTTCTCCATCTTGCTGATGGCATCCCACCAGACAGCTGCGAATAACCGGTAGCCCTCATCAGTCGGGTGGGTACCGTCTTTCAACATACTGCTAGGGAGGACCTTGTTGATATCGGCGAGACCGATTCCGCGACTGGAAAAGTCGTTTGGACAAGGCTTCTGTACTGTTAGCTAACAAAAGAAACACAGTCGTTATTCAGGGTCCTGGGTAGCAAAGTCGAGAGGATAATAGTTACACCGTCAATGCTTGCAAAAATACCTTCCAACATGGACTTCATGTCCTTTTTGGCATTGGCGCCGTCTCCATTGTCACCACAGTCATTTTTAGAAAGGTTTTAGTAGGGAAAATACCCATTAAGACGGCAAAAGACTTACGTTCCGGCATTGACAAGGACGAGGTTGGGCTTCAGATTAGCCGACTTTTTGAACTCGCTGTAAACCGAGCCGACGGTGTAGCCTGGCCATCCTTCGTGATCCTATTGCTCGTCTCAGCATAGCCTACACCTTTAAGCCCCGGGCTTCGCTTACATTGTCAGCCATATTGCCATCCTGTCTGCTTGACCAAGCGTGATGGATGCCCCGAAAAGCATGACACGAAGATAAAAGTCTTTGGCGGCTCTCGCTTTCAGAGTTACATTGCTAGATCCGAGCATAGACTCGGAGAGGGGGTAAGTCTCGTTGAAGGAGTTTTTCGTGTAGATCACGCCAGGTGAATGAGCAAAGGGATTATCTTTTGGGCGATCCCAGTGGAATGCGCAAGCCAACATAGCATTGGAAGTGATTACACTGACTGCCACGTAGGCAAGGGAGAGACTGAAGAGCTGCATGGGGTTAAGTAAACGAGTTTGAATCTCAAGAGAAGAGATAACTAGACTGTATACTAGATTGCTCGGGGTGCATGTGTGTATACAGAAGCATTTTGAGGTCTATTCGTTGCAAAATATCAGAACCTGGCATAAGCCCATGGAGTATTATATACCGACAAGGCTGTTGATAAGATACATCAGGCGCCTCAGACCCTCAGATGTAATTAACAAGGGCCGGGAAAATAATTACTTAGGCCAGGGGGTAAAAATATAACTATAATTACAAACTCGGGCTCTTGGCAAGGATCGATCACACCTGCCCTTTACGTTATAAGGACATCATTGGCCGGCTATCCGATCTAGCCTATAAGTTAGTATGAGAGTTCGGAGGAAGTCTCGGATCTGCTAGATAGTTGTATTACGTGAGACACCAGAGACGGCATAGTGTGCCGTTAGAATATTAAATCCGTCTGACGCAGGAATTCGCGTTTACTAAACAGAATCAGATTCTTTATATCAGAAGTTTTCTAATACGCACTAACCTGAATGGCAAGGTTTAAAAATGCGCCTGCACTGTCATCCTCCTTGCATGAGCCAGTACGAATGCAAAAGTGCTGGGGGATTTATGGCTATTGTGGACCCTAAAATTAAGCAATCTAATCGAATATCTTCTGTCTATTCTTTACAATACAGTAGTAAATTTATTTAGACCAAAAGTTTTAAATCCTACCTAAGCTTTGAGAATTATTGGTATCTTAAAGCTTAATAGTTCTTCAATTGTAGATATTTAATACACCGAGGCACTCGGACTAATAATATCTCCGTGCACCTCCGCCCAGCGGCAGATCCCTACTGTATTCGCTCTAGTTATAGGATTAATGTTGGCTGACTAACTCCCCCCGCGTTTTTGAGCCTGCGCAACTTGGACGTGTTTTATTAGGCCATTAATTACTGGCAAGAGTCGACGACAGAGTCAAGATGTTGAAACGGAACGGAAGTACTGCGACGCAAGAGTACGAGGGGAGTGTGGTACGTTTACGTGTAATTGATCTGCAGGTTGCAGGGGCGCTGATCAGTGATAGCCTCCGCCGAAACGAGTGGCGATAACTTCCAATTCGGAGCATCCCGTTGCTCACATCTCGAGACATATCAGGGCATGCACAACATGTCGGAAGCACAAGGTACCGTGACCACCACCAATAGAGTAAATGTGGTGACTGATTTATTTAGATTAAATGCTTTATGGACGATGCGGGACCGCCATGTCGAAGATGTAAAGAGAAGAAGCTGAGTAACTGCACTGTTAGCAAGAACCTGCAGACCATTATCGATGAAAAGACAGAGTATGCTTGGACTTAACTGTACTGAGGTCCCGCTGACTGGATTAGGTTATCTGAAGCAATGCTTTCAGATCTCGACCAGGTGTACACGGCAGTCAAGGAGATGAGAAGTATAATGGGCTTACCAGAATTACCGCCATTACAAACGTCCCGGATGAACAAACGAAAAGAATCTTCAGCACCGCCACCACAAGAGTCAACAACACTCCAACTGGAGGACAACTATGGCCCATCATGCGACAACTCTCCGAAACTCACACCCGAAGATGATAGACTACCTCACGCGCCTATTCATTCTCTTTACACTCTTACTAGAATGAGAGCACTTCGATCGCCTGGAAGTGGGAACGAGAACCCAAGTCAAGCTATCAATGATTTTATTTCTCAGCGACATATCTCACTGGCTGATGCTGAGAGGCTGTTTGTTGTTTATCGAGATCGTTTGGACGGGTTTATTTACTCAATCGGATGCCCCTATAAAACTCTCGAGCAGCTTCGTCGCAAGTCATCAATCCTATGCGCAGCTACCCTTACAATCGCCGCTCTCCACGACCCAGCTGCCGATAAAGTATATGGCATTTGCAACTCCGAACTCCGGCGATTGACCGAAAAGTCGATGCTGCAACGTCAAGGTGACAGGGACTACTTCCGAGCTCTCAGCATCGCGTCATACTGGCTTAGTGACTTGTCCTGGACATTATCAGGCCATGCAATCCGACGAGCTGCAGAATGCAATATCCATAACAGTTACAGTCTTGCCATAAAGGACCAATCTGAAGAAGCCATGGACTCGGCCCGAATCTGGTCTATTCTCTATATCTGCGATCAACATCTCGCCATTCTATACGATAGACCGGCCATTATCCAGGATGATTGGCTTACGCAGGACTGGGAAGGTATCCTAAACTGTCCGCTGGCTACGGATCAGGATGAAAGACTTATGAGTCAGGTTGAACTGATGGGTATCCTGCGGAATATACGTCGATTATTCGGCCCTGACAAGGGAGAGGAAATTCCTAGATTGTATCTGAGTCAGATAGGACACTATCGTCGACAGCTTGATCAGTGGATCACGAAGTGGACTGATCGGCTCCCAGGTATGTGTCAACAGACTCACTCTTTACATCAACTAACAAGGTTGCAGAGGGCCATCCCAACATCGGAGCATTCCCACGAAAAGGAGCTCTTTTCCACTTCCATCTCGCCCAACTATATCTCTACTCCCACGTCTTCCGCGGCCAATCCAACCAAATACCCAGCCATTTCCTCGACACAGCCTCAATGGCCGTAACTTCCGCATCAGCCATCATCGACATCCTCCTCACCGACCCTGATCTCTCCACCAGCATTGTCGGGATACCATCTTATCTGCTCTCCATGACAGCATTCGCAGCCATGTTCCTCGCCAAAGTGTCACATAAATACGGGGATAACCTATTCAGACGTGATCAAGCGCTAGATCAGATTACACGGCTGATCAGCCATTTTCGGTCATTGTCTATGGGGAAGTGGCATTTGGCGAATCTGATGATTAGAGGTTTGGAGACTGTGACTAGTCTTTTGACCTCGCATGGAGTGCAGGATAAAGTGCAGAATGCTATTTCATCGATGATGCCTGGGAATGAGGCTAATCAGGGTCTTGAAGATGTCTACAACACTAATCCTGATATGTTCACCGGGATTGATGGGAGTACCATGCCTACTTGGGACACGACCTTTGGGCTATCACCCATCTTTGGCTTTGATCCATCGTTTCTTGATGTCGATGGGTACATGCAGTCAATGGCTATCTTCACAAACACAGAAGGATCTTGAAAGGGCATATAAATGTTTAAAAATGGAACAGAGCTTAAAGCACCTTGTTAGCTCAGTATCGCACTACCTGATCCCGCCTCGTAAAATAATCCGAAAGTCTAGGATTATCCTTGACACCCCGTACACACTTTAAAGAGCAATTGAAAGAGTTTAGGCGGGCATGAGAGAAGTAATTCCATCCATACTACAATTTAATCCAGACCATCATGCAGTCAGCCTTCTCGACTTTAGCTCTCACACAAATGCACTATTTCCCCAGGTCTCAAGGATTATCCAACAACAGTACAAGAAGGCTGCATTTGATGTTAGATCCTCCCTCAGCTTCGCCATCAATGAACCCGATCGCCTCTCCAAGAATTGGCTAGGAACTTCAAAGGTTCTTAAAAGTGCCCCTCACCACAGAAGTTCTTATCCCCGCCAACTTCGTGATACCCAACAGAATTCTTCTGCTTAGCATAAATGTCCTCGCTCCAGCCAGGATTGAACGAGCCACATTTCCCGCCGATATCACTGACAACAATATTCCAGACTCTGTCCCCGTAGCAAGTCTGGGGCGTGCCCCAGACCCCAAAAGGAGGTGAGTTAACGACGGTGACATAGTTGCAGTAGAATGCAGCCACGTTGCCCCTGACAGAGTAGATGTGGTAACCAGACTGGACCTGTCGACCATTGCCACCTTGGTTGACCAAGTCACCGACTGCATCGTCTGTAGAGCCACGGTTCATCTCCCTTGAGTCTCCACAAGTGATGATTCGCAGTACTGTGCCTTCTTGTCTTCGGCCAAGACTGGAATCACCGTCATGGGCCGAGGCATGGTCTGCCCGAGGCTGATTCTTGGGCTTCTCGGCTTCCGCAAGTTGGGTGTGATGGGCAACGCCACTATCATCAATGAAAACCTCATAGATACCGGGCTGAACGCCCTTTGGGATGGTGAAACCATCCTCACTTGAGGCTCCAGGGACAGAGAACCGCCTTGAGAGCTGCGGTGTCGCGAGACCAGTGACAGTGGAGGCATAGACGGCCGCAGCCATAAAGATGGAGAAAGCATGCATAGTGCAGAGTATGAAGAAGTTCAGAGAAAACAAAGGAGTAGCTGGTGTAGAGAAGGACGGAGGAGATCTTTGTGTGATAACTGCTGAGTTGAAGCTGAATGAGTAGCGACTTGAGATAGAGAATAGAGTGAAAGAGGCCAGCTTTAAAGAAAAAGTAACAGCACCTCAGGAAGCCAAGATCACTCCGCCATATCACGGTGAACCCTGTGATCTCGTTAAAAACCTAGGTCCGGAGTCGTATGTCAGCCTTGGCACAACCCACCTTGACCAGCCTGACTCATGATCTATTCAATCCACCTATAGGAGAAGCATAATCAACCTCATTTGCCCTCTTGGCCCTGGGATCCTCTTTCGAGTTATCCAGGTCAGAATCTGACTAGCTATCTTATTGTACAACCTATTTTGCCTGAGGTCGTCTTCGCGGTGAGACAGCTTGGCTATGGAGCCAGCCTGATTTACAGTATGGCACTACACCTCTTCAATAGGCAGCTAGAGGTTAGGTTGTATTATACTAGTTCTTAAACAGATCTGTTGCTGACTTAAAATACACATCCTAAGGGCTGGGCCTAGCTGGGCATGTCTCTTCTCGCTTGCTTTGGCTTTTTAGTACTAGTAGCAGCCTTACCCATAAGCTTTACCAGACAGACCAATGGAATTATTAGCTGGGCTCATATCCGTGCACTTTGGCCTCAAGCCTCCCCAGTCAGAAAAGGTGAAAAAAGGGGTTGAGTCTGCGCTTTTATAGGCAGTTCTGGCAGATTGGAAGGGCATTGAATTAAGCGAGCAGAAAGGTTTCGAGGAGGCAGACTAAATGCTGACTGAAGTTGGCGGTTACTGTTTTTGATAGGCATGTCTTCTTCAACTGGCAGAAACGAAATGGTACTCATCTATGTATATATCATAATATTGATACAATCTTTATCTAAACCATAAGTCTACATGCCCTGGATATTCCTTGGCCGGTACTCGCTCTCTAAATAATCCAACTCCTCCTTAGTAAACTTAACATTCAGCGCCTCCACCGACTCCCTAACCCTCTTCTCAGAATTCAACCCCAAGATCGGATAACACCCCTTCTGCAGAACCCACGCCGTAGCAACAAGCGCCATACTAATCCCTTTATCATTCGCAACTTTCTCGACCCGATTCACAATCTCCAAATTCGCATCCGCAAACCAGGTTTCCGTCTTCTTATCACTCTGACTCCTAATCGACTGATTCGCCCCATCATTCTTGCTCGACAGAGGTTTAGCTAGAAGACCGCGCGCGATGGGACTCCAGGGAATGACGCCGACGCCTGTGGCTTCGCAAAAGGGGAGCATTTCTCGTTCCTCTTCGCGGTAGAGGAGGTTGTAGAAGGGTTGCATGGAGATGAAGGGGGTCCAGCCTTTAGATTGGGCGATGTATTGGAGACGAGCGAATTCCCAAGTGTACATTGATGAGGCGCCGATATACCGGACTTTGCCGGATTGGACGACGTCGTGAAGAGCGCGCATGATCTCCTCGGGGGGTGTTTCACGGTCCAGACGGTGGATTTGAAGGACATCTATACGGTTAGTTCGTCACTTGCTTTATCAAGTCAGATAGACTTACCAATGTAATCGGTTCCAAGTCGTTCAAGACACTTGTCAACAGCATGGAAAACATGTTTCCTGCTCAACCCCATCTGATTCACAAGCGGCCCATCATTGATGCTAGCAGGCCTTGTACCATCATCCATAACAGGGTTAAAGATCTTTGACAAGATAACAACCTTTTGACGGGGAATGTTGAATTTCTTCAAGGCCTTGCCAATGATGACTTCTGATTCGCCATTGGAGTACGTATCAGCTGTATCCCAGGTATTGATGCCTTGGTCGTAAGCAGCTTTGAGAAGCTTCAGGCCATCTTCTTCGTCGAGGACCCAGGGTGAGCCTTGCCATGAGCTTGATCCAAAGGTCATACAGCCGAGGATGACCTTTGAGATCTTGAGGCCTGTGTTGCCAAGTCTGCGCCGTTAGTACGGGATTTCAGTGGTGGTGCAGGTGCTTACCTGACGTATTCCATTTTGAAGGCACTTGAGGGGTTGGTAGAGATGACGATGTTACTATTGAACAGGTCCTGATGTTATTATTGTCTGTTTTAAATGCCGCTTTTATGCCACTCATCTTCATGCCGATCTGGCCAACGCTGATATCGCCGAACATTTCCTTCCCCGCAATATTCCACCGGGATCATCAACCCCTCACCTCCAACGCCATTCAATCGGCCATCCTTCCAATTGGTCGACGAGTCATTGATAGTGGGTGTAGCTTCGGGCTAATATCCGCTGAGATCGTGGGGAAGTCGCGAAATCTGAGTCGTCGAGGCGACATTTTAAACCACCAAGACAAGACTCATTGCAACATGACAATCAGCTCGATTCCGCAAGTAACCATGGCGCCAAACCTTCAAACTATTCCTGTTCCCTCAGCGACAGTTCAATCTCACGCTTCGAATTTGTTGCAACTTCCAGACAAGACTGTGCTATGTACATGGTTTGGTGGTTCACAAGAAGGACTGCCTGATATCAGTATTTGGCTATCTCGACTAGAACCAGGATCATCGTCTTGGACTTCTCCGCAAAAGATCTCTTTTGATGAGAATAGAAGTTGCCAGAACCCAGTCTTGTTCATAGCGCCTCACAATGGGGACATCTGGTTGCTTCATACTTCGCAAGATGCGGGTAATCAGGATGGCGCTTATATCCTGAAGCGCACATCTTCTGACCAGGGTTGTACCTGGTCTAGGGCTAGTCGGCTTCTCCCCAATGTCACTGGTATTTTTATCAGACAGCCCATCGTCATCAATGGCAATGGGGCCTGGATCTTGCCAGTTTTCTACTGCCGCACAGAACCTGGCCATAGATGGATTGGCAGCGATGACATCTCTGGTGTTCTCTACTCAGAAGACAATGGCGCAACGTGGAAGGAGAAGCAAGCACCAGACAGTGTTGGATCTGTCCACATGAACATCCTCCCCCCAGCGTCCGGCTCTTCAACCTGGGTCGCATTCTATCGCAGCCGCTGGGCAGACAACGTCTACCACTCAACATCCAATAGCGGCATCGACTGGGAAACACCAAAAGCTACAAGCCTACCAAACCCCAACAGCGGTATCTGCGCAGCGCGTTTATCATCAGGCCATATCGCCATTGTCTTCAACAGATCAAACGCCTCAGCCGATACCCTCAAGCGACAAGGCTTATACGATGACATCACGCCCGAGGATGATAAGCGACCGAATCAGGTCACAAAGACAGGAAATGATGCTATTTGGGGAACGCCGAGAAAGACGTTGACGCTTGGAGTTTCGGAGGATGAGGGGCTGACGTGGAGAGAGCGAGTGCTAGAGGATGGAGATGGGTTTTGTGGGACAAATAGTTCTTCGGGACAGGAGAATAGGGAGTTGAGTTATCCGAGTATTTATATTGAGAAGGATGGTGATAATGATGTTGCGCATGTGGCGTATACCTGGCATCGGCAGCATATTAAGTATGTAAGGATTGATGATGTCGAGGCGTGGGTTAGTTCCGATTGAGAAATATATCTGAATTGCATAAAGAAACTCATCGACTATTATATCACTAGTGATTTGTGTTAGGACCGGGAGATTCCAGGTTTTGCAAACTTCCCCATGGTCTAATCTAAAACGCTGTGAAGGTTTGGTCCCTCTTTTACATTCCTCTTCAATAAAGTAAACAGGATTTTGCAGATAAACCGCGATTCCATGCCTGGTTCTACAGGTCCATGGATTAATATTAACTGTCTTGAACTCTGTTAGCTACTCTAAACGTCATTTCCACTCTGACATGCTTACCCTACATAGAAACGAGGCCATTACCCGGCTTTTCACCAGCCCCTTCTACTGTCTGTGATCATGTATCCGATGCCTCAGCGCTATCTCGGTCTGGTTTCCGGCCGAGACATGGTGCATCATCCGCGACTGTCCACCCAACCAATAGGACTTCTGACCGCCGCCCCATTAGAGCACCAAGCGGACCGGGCATTCACTGCTCGCCACTAGGATCTGTGTAAACCATGAAGCAAGAGACGCGAAGCAAAGAGATCGCAAACATTAGAATATTGTTAAAAGAAGGGCTTGCTTAGGATCAAGATATAACCTCCACTTACACTTACAGTATTTTGGAGCACTCAACAATTAGTCAACGCATATCTAATATTCACTTTACATAAATAATCATCATGACTCAAACAAAAGACCATGTTCTCATAACTGGGGCAGGTGGCTTCATCGGCCAGGAACTCATCACATCTCTCCTCAAAGACATGCCCAGCGCTCATTTCACTCTCACCGACATCATCACACCTCCAATCCCCACAGGCGCAGAAAGCCAGGTCACATCCCTCAAAGCAGACCTTACAGACCCATCAGCTGTTACATCCTTGCTGTCCAACCGCTTCAGCCACGTCTACATCCTTCATGGTCTCATGTCCGGTGGCGCAGAAGCCAATCTCGACCTAGGACTCAAGATCAACGTTGACTCAGTGCGAAGTATCCTTGACGTGCTAAGGACTGAATATCCTGGTACGAAAGTGATATTCGCTAGCTCCTGCGCTATCTACGGTCAGACAGATCTTGTGACTGAGTTTGGCACACTTCCTCAACCCAAAAGCTCGTACGGCATTCAGAAGTTGCTTGTAGAGCTTTTGATCAATGATTACTCCCGTCGCGGTCTTCTTGACGGACGAATTGTCCGGCTACCCACTGTCATTGTCCGCCCAGGCGCACCCTCAGCAGCTGCATCAAGCTTTGCATCAGGCATTGTCCGAGAGTCTCTCGAAGGAGTCCCCAACATTCTACCCGTTAGTAGAGACCTGGAACTTTGGGTCTGCAGTCCTGCAACAGTTATCAAGAACCTCATCAAGATCAAGGACGTTCCAGAAGAGAAGTTTGGTGACTCGAGAGTGGTCAACTCACCGGGCATTACTGTCACGGTGCAGGAGATATTAGACGCTTTGAGAGAAGTTGGTGGTGATAAGGCGCTTGCTCAAATTGAGGAGAAGAGGGATCTGGCGATCGAGGCAATTGTAAGTAGTTGGCCAGCGAGATTTGATGTTTCTAGAGCTTATGGGCTTGGATTGGAGGCGGATGGGCAGGTGCTGGATGCTATCAAGGCCTTCCAGGCAAAGATTGCCAAGGCGTAGTTTACCAATAGATTCATGCTGTAATAGCAATGAAAGCTTATATGTCATGTGTATTATCGGTGCATTGGCTAAAGACGGCTCGTACCCTCTCAATGATCAATTTAAATCACTCTGAAGTTTGCCATGCATAGAAGAGAACCCATGGAGTTGCCAATTGGTACACAACGATGCAATAGCCAATGTCAGTGTAAGGCAAGGGCCAACTTGAAGCTCTAGATATAAGAGGTCAATGAATATAAGATGAGTGAGAGATTCCCAGAGTCATGTTGTGTACATATATCCTACTATGTATCTATGGGTTATCGACATGTGTTCTCCTGTCGTGAAAACCTCTAAAGCTTCGACAACAAACGCGTATACGCATTACCAACCACCATATGATCAACATCCAACGTATTCACCAAGCTAGGTCTAGCTTCACTCAGAGACGTGATGCCACAAAGACGCATTGAAGTTTCAAGCTCATCTTTAAGGACTGAGATTTGTTAGCTTGATCATGTTTGCGCGACACTGAAAACTCACTATGACAGAGATGCTCGGCACCACCTTGCCCGTGGATAAGAGAGTATAGGAATGGTCGTCCGATACCAACTGCTGTTGCGCCGAGGGCGATGGCCTTCAAAATGTCGGATCCTCGCTCGAAGCCGCCGTCGATGTAGACTTCAAGCTGATCAAAGACCTCTGGGCAGTTCTTCCGTAATTCTAGCAGTACCAGGATACTTGCTTGAGCCCTAAGATATAGTAGTCAGCTTTGGTATCATGGGAATGGAAGAAACGACTTACCCATCTAACGACCGTCCACCATGGTTACTCAACAATACACCCTCAACACCATACTCTGCCGCTTTGATAACGTCCTCAGCAGTCTGAACCCCTTTCAACACAATCGGCAACCCCCCACTCGCCTCGCGTATCCAAGCTAAGTCATCCCAACACAACGACTTGTCAATATACTGCGCCATCAGACGCCCAAACCCACTCCCCTTTTTATCCTTACTGCTCTGGCCACCACTAATCGCCGACTTGACAGTCTGCTCCTGCGCAGCTCTCTCATCTGCCTCGCGCTTCCCTGGCACAGGTGCGTCGACTGTAACAAAGATAGCTTTGACGCCGAGGCCTCGTACGGTCTTGAGAAGCTCGACGGTCTTTTCGTGGTTGGAGTTGACGTATAGCTGGAAGAAGAATGGTTGTGTTGGGGGAGCGGCTTTGACAATTGACTTTAACGAGAAGGAAGCATTACTTGAGATCTACCAATTATTAGTTAAGAGTTTTGCCTGTTGATCAGTACGTGCACGTACACATTGGATGATGCCCTCATTAGCCGCAGCCCGACTAAGCGCCAACTCCCCATCAGGATGCGCAAGCCTTGCCATAGCAGCAGGAGAAATGAAAAACGGGGCACTACTATCGAAACCAAGAATACTGGTCTTGAAGTTGACTTGCGAAACATTCCTCAAGATCCTAGGCCTAATCATGATTCTCCGCACCAGCTCCTTATTCTTCCCGTGGGTGACGAGATCTGTCGCGGCGGACGAGTAAAAAGCCCATGTTTTGGCGGAGAGTGAATCTTGGGCTGCCTTTTCATAGTCGGGAGCGCTCAAGATTGCGTCTATTGGGGGAACTGTCTTTGTTGTTGGTGTAGAGGGGCCTCGGTTCGTTTCTGTTGGCGATGTTGGGGGCGGTACGGGATCGGTCTCGGTATTTCTAGGGGTCGGTCGACTAATTGCAGATTCTTCGAGGAGGCCGACTAATTTGTCGCTAGGAAGGTCTTCGATGATATCAGGCGCGTGGACATCGTTGTAGAGTTCCGTGGCATCAGAACCAGCGAGGTTCAACAGCACTACTCATCACCATTAGTCTCGCCACAACCTCCCAAGTTACTCAACATACCTTCTGGACCGCCAGGATGCTCATTAATAAAGTGTGTAATATCCCAGACCTTGGAATGAACAGCTATCCAGCAGTCATTCGCCGTGTTATGCTGCTTCAAGTCGTCCAAGGACACTATTCTCGTCTCAATTGAAGTCTCCATGATTGCTGATAGTGATTGCTTGAGTCTACAGAACGGAACAAGTTGTAGACCTTGAAAATAAGCTAATCAGCCAAGCTGCAATTTACTATCTCCACAAGCTCTTACAGCCCGGGAATGCCGAGTATCGGGCTGGTGTCACGGAGAACCCTCCCATTGGCTGCTTTCGCCCCCCCGGGAATGTCTCCGGGTGTTGAACCCCGCATTGGACTTTGGCGTTTTGGTGCACTTAAGAGCTCGGAGATAGCTTGGACTATTACTGCATCAAGCAATATCTTCATTACACAATCACCACTCCTCTATCATTCAATAGTCAGATCTTCAAAATGGAGCGCAGCACTATCCAAGCAAAGGCAAAGCCCCTCCCCAAAGGAGTCTACACCCCTGTCGTTACACTCTACAAAGCAGACGACCCAACCCAGCAAGTAGATCATGAAGCAATGCACACCCAATGTCAAGCCTTGATCAAGGCAGGCATGCACGGTCTCGTCTATCTCGGCACGAACGGCGAACTAGTTCTCCTCTCACGAGAAGAGCGCAAAGCCATCATCAAGACAGCCGTGCAGGCAGCTTCTGCAGCGAGTGGACCTGACTACCCCATTGTGGCAGGCATCTCAGCACAGTCCACGCAGGAGACGATCCAGAACGCCAAAGATGCAGCGGAAGCTGGAGCTGGCTTTGGCTTGCTTCTGCCGCCGAATTACTGGCCCAAGGCACTGCCCAGCCAAGCTATAGTGTCTTACTTTAAAGAGGTTGCGGCGGCTTCACCGATACCTATTGTTATTTACAACTTTCCCGCTGTCACATCTGGTATTGATCTAGATTCTGATCAACTAGCTACTTTGGCTTCTGAACCGAATATCGTAGCGGTGAAGTTGACCTGCGGAAACGTCGGAAAGCTCGCTCGGTTAACAGCGCTATTCTCCCACGAGCAATTTGGTGTTTATGGCGGAAGCAGCGATTATCTTCTCCCCACGCTGCACAGTGGAGGAAGCGGTTGTGTTACAGGGATGGGTAACATTTTCCCGTCAAGTACAGCGGGTGTCTATGACTTATGGAAGGCGGGAAAGATTGACGAGGCGAATAAGCTTCAAGGCCTAGTCGCTCATGCTGAGTGGGCTTGTAAGAAGGGTATTAGCAATACCAAGTATGGAGCGTGGCATTTCCTGGGTAAGGAGATTAGGTTGGATAATGAGACAGCGTGGCATATGAGGAAGCCTTATCAGCCACTTGATGATAAGTCCAAGGAGTGGACGGTTAAAACACTGAGCGTTTTGGCGGATGCTGAGAAGCAATTGAGGAAGCAATAGACTGTTCATCGCCATAGTTTTTTAAAGGCACGGCCAAAAGACAGTTTCGGTCTTATCATTATGAATTAGCCATTGTGAGTGATTCTTATCGATGCACGCCCGTTAACAACCATCCCTGGGCCCAGACCATGACTGGATCAAAGCTCAGTGGCGAGACAACGTTACGCAGCCTGACGTGAACAGACATACGCGTAAATCGTTTACCTGCAAAAATTTCCAAAGCAGATTCGACCTTGCCCAGCCTGATACTCAAACTCTTTGGCCATTCCTGTGTATCTGGCTTGGCTGATCGCGATGCATTGAATTTTCGCCCTCGTCATAGATACGGTCTGCCTTTCGCGTTTGTTCCCTGGATGCTCATAGTAAGATGACAAGTCATCACGAAAGTTTTTTAGTGAATATCAAAACAATCGGTCAAACAACCGACACCGACAATATCGCACTTCCTGCACTGATGCTGCAATCATCTTTCGATGATGTCCTGGGTGGCACCGATATCACCAAGCGGGCGGCCATCCCCCTCGGTCTTCCCTCCTACTGGCCAACCAATCCTCCCCCTCCAATCCAAGAGTCCAAGACTATCAGTGCATCTCCAAGCACGACTCATTCAGAACTCTAAACGCGCTAGTCTCCCTCCCCCAGACTCGATACCCCATACCCCGCATTCACTCCCCATGCCAAGTTTTTGATCCCATAAAAAGGAGTTGATATCCCCAGTATCAAAGTCGGCAATCCAGTGATACTCTAATCACCAGGATCAAACAACACTTTCAACACTTACAAATTCCTTTTGGGATCATGGCTCTGAGGAACTCCATCTCGGATGAGAAGGATGTTGAGGCCATTGTCTCTCATCTTGATCACGCAAACACCGCAGCTACCAATGGTGGTTTGTCCGCTGAGGAAATGGAGTTTGTCGCCAACTTTCCCGAGGAGAAGAAGAAGAAGGTCTTGGCGAAGATCGATGTAAGTTGATTGGCTTCCCTCTGTGTAGACAAGATCTGACTTGTTCAGTGGCGACTTATGCCGATGCTGGCTATTCTTTACCTCGTCACGTACATCGACAAAGCGAATATCGGAAACGCCAAGATCGAGGGGATGCTTCCGGATCTTGGTATGAATGGCGAGCAGTACAATATTGCGCTCTCAATCTACTTCATTCCTTGTATGTTCTGCCATCAAGCGATATTGAGCAGGGCTAATTTGGGCAGATATTCTCGCCGAGATTCCTAGCAATATGATTCTCAACAAGTTTGCGAAGCCTTCTCAGTACATGGCTACCATCATGTTCATCTGGGGTATTGTGGTGGTTTGCACCGGTCTAGTCCACAACTTTGGCCAACTCTGCGCGATCCGTATCCTCCTCGGTCTTTTTGAGTACGTAGTCACCCACCTCTATGTCTCATACCTGCTAATATCACCAGGGCTGGCTTCTTCCCTGGCGCTATCCTCATCATTTCGAAATGGTACCTCCCCCACGAGACGCAAACCCGAGTCGCGATTCTATATACATCCGCTGCCACAGGAGGTGCTTTCTCCGGCCTCTTTGCCTACGCCATCGCCAAAATGGACGGCATCGGTGGTCAGGGCGGTTGGAGATGGATATTCTTCATCGAGGGAATCTTCACGATCGTCATGTCGTTCGTCACTTGGTTCTTGCTCATCGACTCGCCCACTCTCTCATACTGGCTTACCGATGAAGAGAAGCGATATCTCGTTCTGCGCCAAGCTTCTCGAAGAGTCACCAACTCGGGCGAATACCGCGAGAAGACGTTCGACAAGGGAGCTTTGTTCGAGGTTCTCAAGGACTGGAAGGCATATCTCCTCGTTATCATGTCCTGGTCCAACGCTGCGCCCAACTACGGTCTCAAGTTCTCCATGCCCTCTATCATCAAGGGAATGGGCTATACATCCAGTAACGCCCAACTCATGACTATTCCTCCTTATCTCTGTGGAGCTATCTCATCGTACCTCCTCGCTCGATTTGCTGATAAGCACAAGTGGAGAATGCCCTTTATTATTGGTCCTCAGCTCTGCATCGTCATAGCCTTCTCTATCCTTATGACCAAAGCCGAGTTTATTGGTCAGAACCTCGGAGTGTGCTATTTCGCAGTCTGTCTCGCTTGTGCTGGCATGTATCCCATCTTACCTGGTACCAGCGCCTGGAACATTGACAACAACCTCAACCCTACGAAGCGAGCGATCAGCATTGGCTTTGTCACCTGTGCGGGTACAGTTGGTGGTATTTATGGCAGCTACATCTATATCGACAAGGAGAAGCCCAAGTACACGACTGGATATGGTGCATCGCTCGGATTCGCCGTCGCAGGAATCTTGGCTGCTGTTACCCTTGAGACTGCCTTGGTCATGATTAACAAGAAGCGGTCGAACCTCAGCGAGGCTGAGGTTCGAAGCAAGTACACAGAGGAGGAGCTTGAGATCATGGGCGAGAAGAGCCCGCTGTACCAGTACAAGCTGTAGTAGAAGTAGTGATAAGGAATACTTTCAACGTACTTCAATTCATACAAGTTGCCAAACTTTTGCTCTTTGACACGAGGATATGGAATTAGTAGGGTAATACTTGAAAGGCAGCACCGATACCAAGACCACCGAGGTTTGCGTCCTTTCAGGCGCTTCTAATTTCCAGGACGTCATTCTACAAACTGGAACCGCGTTGTTCGAAACAGACGACACCTGGGCCTTCACAATGGGACGATGGAACGCCGACAGGAAGCCCGACTTATTCGCCATTAGGAAGTCAAACACCGGCACCAAGAGCACTGAATTGCACGTCATGTCCGGCGCGTCAGGCTTCCAGAAGTTCATTCTGCAGACAGGCACTTGCCTGCTTGCAACTGATGCTGCGTTCGACTTCGCCGTCGCAGACTGGAACGCTGACGGCTGCCCAGACCTGGTTGCAGTATGAAGAGCAACGATGGCAATCGCTGCTCTCGGGCGTATGTGCTCTCTGGTGCATCGACCTACCCAGGACTTGATGTTGCACGCGGAAATACCACTACTTGACACTTTTGGCATGTATGAGTTCATGGTTACGGAGTGGACGCGTAACGGGAGGCTGGATTTGGTAGGGATCAGGAAGAGTAAAACCGGGACTAATAGCACAGAGGTGCATATTATGACGGGACTATAGTGAGAAACAGCCTCACAGGGAGGTCTAGACCTAAGGTCTCCAACTGACTACATGGATCTGAGCTATAATAAGCAATACATTAAAGCGTGGAACAATACATTAATAAATAATCTGCTAACACAGGACACCGCTAGCTAGAATTTATTAACTGGCTCCTGCGGGCCTGGGACGGATAAAGAAATTAACAAAATCGCGAAAATCAAGAACGACACACTCATTTTTATCAAGCTTTTCCAGTATGACTTGGTGAGACTGAAACCCCGATGTGGTAAAAGGTGTTATAAAATACAGCTGCTTACTTTTCAGACTCAGCCATGAGTTAATGACATGTTTTGGTACATCAGGATGTAGAATAGGAGGACCGCATTTGCAAGAACTAAATATAGTACTTACAGTTTATTTTCGTGAGTTTGTAGTCCAACTGGCCTCTTGTCCTTTAACTTGGCATACCCCAATTTTAGAACTTCAGTCGAAGTCCATTGAACATTATTCATTCTCTTGTTATCCGTGCTGCCGCTCAGTGCAATGCAATTAAACACTGTGCTGAGTCTGGCCGTACCTGCTCTCGCCTTCTTGAGCGGAGTAGCGGGTGTGTCTTCCGTGCAGTATTCCTCCTATGACTTGGAGCTTAACGAAACCAACCTTGTTTCAAACCTTGCACATCTTAAGGCTCGTCAAAGTGAGAAAACCTGCCTTGAGGATTATGCCATTGGGTGCATCTATTGTCAGTGGCGTTGGGTTAAGCACTGGTAACGGGTGAGTGACAAATAGATGATTTCCAGATGTGAAGACTGACTTGCTTTGTAGCTTTCGAAAGCCTCTAAGGGACCAACTGAGATTCAAAGGCGTAGGTAAACTCTGAGGATCTCTCATCTGTAGCGGCCCTTTCACGGTCTGTGTCTGATCTTCAGAATGCTGATATATCACATCTTAGTGGCTTGTCCATATGGTTGGTAGCAAACAGAACGGAAACATAACAGACAGAATAAGTTCAGCTCATGAACTGTCAGTGCTGCACTAAGCGCTAACATGATAGGATTTCGAAGCTACCCCTGGTTACACTATCGACCAAGTCCGAAAGGCGGCGAGCAACTCGTATGGTTATAAACCCAATGTCGTTTTAGTAAGCTGTTGCTGATGTGTTCAGTATAATCGCACAACTAACATGTTTCTGAGTTGAATGTGGGCACCAACGATGCGAATGCTGGGCTGGCAAGTTTCCCCTAATGCTTTCTGACTAGGCACAATTGGGTATCAGCTGACACCTTTGCAGGTAGACGGGGCCGGTAAACGACTGGAAGGACTACTCAACGACCTTTGGTCCGCCGATGAGATGTCCAAGACATTTGTTGTTGTTTCATCTGTGATTCGAAGAGACGATGTCAAAGCAGAGAAGAATCGTAAGGAAATCAACGAACAGTACAAGTAAGTTCCACTCAACGAGTTCTGTCTACATAGTCTGGTTCGTCTCAGCCTAGTTATTACTCAGTCTAAATACAGTCCTTTTATAGGAAGCTGGTCACTCGCCTCCAGAGCATAGGAAAGCCGATTAATTATGTCGATATCGATATCCCAAAGAATATCTTGGTAGACAAGATCCATCCCAAGTGAGTTCCAAGTTCTCTAGTTTGTGATCCGCCACTAACAACAAACTATAGCGATGCTGGACACAAGATGATGGCAATCAAGTTCTGGTATGCTATTGAATGTGGGTTACCAAGCGGGACTCATCGCCGAAGCTTCTGAGTTCTCCTCAATAGCGAGTAACACGTGTGACAAGAAGCCCGGCCAGGCTCAATACGGTGGTGTCACTCAAAAGGGCTCATGTGAAGACGATGGTTTTTACTACCATAACAGTCAGAAGATGGGCACTATCTGGTCATACACTTCCGACTACGACAATGGCCAGTGATTTTTCGCCAGGCTTTATGGGTCCAAGTATGATGATCTTGTTAGTTGGCAATACGCTAACGAGAAGCTTTCCTTCGCGACATGGAAGAACAATGGGGGCGGCAAGTTTTCCAAGGTGGCTGATCTGGATACCAAACTGTTCTGCAATCCCCGTGACATATGGTGGGTTGACATCAACGCTGATGGATACGACGACTTCCTTTGTGTTTCGCCCAACCGAGATACATTGGCTTCTATCAACAATCGAGATGGAACTCCTACACGTCCACCAACCTTCAGGAAGATTGGCATGATCAAGGGATAAGTCGGATATGCTCAGGACCGTGTCAGATGGGGTGATATCGACGGTGATGGAAGAGCTGACTACCTGATCATTGACAATCGTGGAAACGTTCATGCTTGGAGGAACTCAGGTACCAGTGACACTCCCACCGGGCAGCCC
Source organism: Fusarium agapanthi (assembly GCA_001654545.1). Classification (NCBI taxonomy): domain Eukaryota; kingdom Fungi; phylum Ascomycota; class Sordariomycetes; order Hypocreales; family Nectriaceae; genus Fusarium; species Fusarium agapanthi. Next base: position 98,286 of record LTDI01000055.1, on the reverse strand, counting down.
CTTGGGATGCGTTTCGCGGCCAAGGGCATGGGTGACATACGTGGTCTTCGTTTCGAGGACATCAATGGTGACGGGCGTGACGATTGGTTGTGGGTGAACGAGACGGGTGCCACAACTGTCTGGACTAACTCTCGAAGCTGCAAGAAAGGGAAGCCAGGTGATGGTCTCAACGTTGCCTGGAGGCAGGGATTCTGGAAAGGTGCCTCTTCTGGGCCAACCATACAGGTGTTGGAGCCACCAATCGAAGCAGAATCCACTTCGCCAGGATCTATGGCGAAGCTAGCTTTGGACTTCTACCTAAAGCAGACAATGTCTATCTCCAATCTACCAAGCAACCTAACGGCAAGTTCAAGTTTGATATGAGAGTCTGGAAAAGTATTGGGGGCGGCTCTACCAAACTCAAAGCTGATGGCAATAAGTACTGCAACATGCATTGTCATGCAGATGAACGACAAGATTATGTTTGGACTCGATCATCAGGCAAGATGATGGTCTGGCCAAACTTGGGAAAGAAATCAGTTCGCGGCGGTGATGACTATTTCTGGGCTCGCCCAAGGAACTCTGGCGACCTGGAAGGAATCTGGACCGTCGGGATCTCCATCTGGTCGATTGGAATGATGGTGCTTGCGATATCGCTTGGGTCGATCCAGACAACAACAACAAGGTGGCTGTCTGGCTTAATAACTACAAGACGACCGGGCAGTTCACCTGGACCTACCTTGCCGATCCTGCGCCAGCGTTGAGCTGTCCAGAAAAGAGAGGGCTTGGTATACACGATCTTACAGTCAGACTCGCTGACATTTCGAACAACAAGATGTCAGAATATATCTGCATTCAGCCAGACGGGCGATTCTACGGCTGGACTCACAACAGCGATGGATCTTGGGAGAAGATCGAAAAGTTCAAGAAAGCCGAAGGAATCAACCGCGCCAATATTCGCTTCGGCAATGTCAACGGACACTGCGGACTTGACCTGATCTGGGTCGACAAGTACACCGGCAATGCCACCGTTGAAATCAACAGAGGCAAGATAAATACCGGCGGCAGCAATTGGTGGTTCCTGAAGAGGGGAAAACCGTACTCGGGCTCATAGGCAGGGACATGCCAATACTTTCCCGATCTTGACGGCGAAAGCAAAGCAGATCTTCAATCCATCATGTCTACGTTCACAAATCAGGAAGAGACCTTTTTCAACCGCTGCGGTCTAACGGATGCCGTAGGCGACGACGCAGGCTGGGCGCCCGGTCAAGATCCAGGCTTCGGCCCCCTGCAGAGTCCGCCTGACGAGACAGAGAGCGGAGGTAAAGTTCCTGCTCTCGAGGATAGGATACTTGCCCCGACGTCTGCTGGAATGTGTTTGAAGACAAAAAGATCAAGTATTCGTCTAATGGCACGTTGTGGGACCTGCAAGGTAGGTACGATAAGAAGTCAGATGATCAGTTGAATATCAAGAAGCTTGCTACTATTGGGGATTCTTACTCAGCTGGAATCGGTGCCGGAAAAAGACTTGGAAGTATATACGACGTTTTGAAAGAGGGAAATGGTAAGTGGACCTTGTCTTGGTATTAAGCGGAGTCTGACTTGTAACACAAGATCGTGCTTGTGCTCGCTACGATCACGCTTATCCATATCTACTTAACCAAGATTCACGCATTGGAGATGAATCGGTCGCAAGTTCCAGTTTCTTTCGTGCTCTGGCGCTGTTACAGCAGATGTATTAGAGAAACAGATTCCCCGCCTCGACAACAATCAGGAAGCCATTACTCTATCCATCGGTAAGTTCACTCCTAATCACTTACATCCTCCCTTTGAGCTCCGCTCTTTTGTACGTTACTCACATCTTCTCCAGGAGGCAACGACGTTGGTTTGGTGGACCTCTTAAACTCATGCATTTTCCAAATGGGCGCACTCACCCCGGTACAAGCGGCAAAGGCAAAGCTGATTACACTGACTGATGAACAATATGCATGGGCAAAGGACTGGGACTGGGACAGACTTTCCCGAGGCTGCGGTGGCCAGACTCAGTATACTAGGGCGCTGATTCAGGGGAATGTCTTTAGCAAAAGGCTTGATCAGGTGCTTATCGCTGCTAAGAAGCTTGCCAAAGAGTATGTCATGAATCCTAATCCGGTCTTATAATCAGCTAACAATAACGCAGGGGCAAGATCTATGTTACAGGGTGGGATTCTTACTCAACTTTATGTTTGTACATAATTGCTAACGAGTTTTTATAGCTACGCCAAGTTCTTCGCCAAAGACCTATCGGCTGACTGTGACAAGGTCACTTGGACGACATAAATTTATAAATTGGCGAATCTTGATATGCCACCCGAGTACCTGACAAGACTTCGCCGTTTGGACTTTAACAACCTGGTTGACGAGATAAATCAATTTGTTTTTCCTTTACTCACCACCACTCCCATGCTTAAACTCGTACTGATAAAAACTCAGGCAGAAGCAGTCGACCGAGCAGGCGATTCCGTAAAGTTCATCAACTACGATCAATTCGTGGGCAAATACGGCGGACGGTACTGCGAAGCAGGAGTCGATAAATCCACCACCGAAAGCAACACCAGAAAGGGCCTGATGTTCTACGAACTTAACACCTGGGATCCTGCGGGTACGAGTCCATGGAAGCGCGGTGCTGAGGGCGGCGAGCTTAACGGGACTTTTTATGGTGATATGCTCGTTCTGAGCCAAATCACACGCTTTTTAGATCCCAACGCCGAGCTTCACCATTATGGCGATGATGCAAAGAAGGCGCTCGCTGCGCGTGTAGCGATCTTGGATTACCTGATTCCAGATGGGTATGGGCGAGTCTTTGACCCTCAGATCCCACTGCACGAAATGATCGCCAGTTTGGTCGTTTATGAAATCATGAAGGATTATCAAGTTCGCATTGGATACGCGGTGTGGACTCCTCCGCCAGATAACACGAGTTGCAGACTCAAACCATCGCCTGCACCGTCTGCGCCTCCTAAACCTCCACCTCCGCCCACTCGTCCTACGCTGATTCCTCTACCACCATTTGAGCCAAAGTACGACAGCAAGGGATGCAAACTTGTAAGTTTTGTACACTCTTTGCTACGTATTTACATGGAGGTGTTAACAACCGACAGTGTAGCGGCCCGCTGCTCAGGCTCAAGGACTGCGACCACGCGGTTAACTATCTCCGCCGGGGAACAGATCCCCCTTTTGAGTATAGCACAGAGCAAGTGGAAACCAATCCTGACACTACGCGGAAGCGTCACTGACCTTTGACTAGGAAGGGCCATCTTAATGGAAACTGTTGGGGTAAGTCTGACGGTATTGGCTGTGGTGTCTTTCCCGAGGGTGAAGGCTGTAAGATGAAGGGTTACGATATGTGGGATTGGTACCAGAAGATTCGCAAAGACGGTGAGAGGTGTACGAAATGTGGAAAGGTCGAGTACAAGGAGGGGTGCACGCTCAAGATTGACTATGTGACGGGATGCAATAATCATGGCTGAGCTTATTTACTAAGGATTGGATTGGGTCTTGAAGCATGTTGGTGGTAGTGCTGTTTTACCTGTGGCGGGAGTTTAAAGGCAAGTAGAAGACACAGATATGGCTAACGAGACCTATGTGTTAACTAAGTTAGATTCTCAAACTTCTCTGCTTTTTATTATGTGATATGGCTTGGAGTTAGTGGCGCGGTCTATTTCGGTCGGACAAATATCCACCCGGGCCGGATCATTTCACTAGCTATTTTGTTCCTTTTCTCTGTGAGATGCAATACCCCGCAAAGAGGCAGTAAGAAGTCGAGGCATTTACTCCTACTCATTATAACTCTAATCTTTTGAAGTACGCTCATTGTGAGAGATATAATGCAATCCAACTCAGATCAGTTGTTGCCCCATCGAAAGTCCGACCTATCGCTCATTCAAAGGTCACCGACTTTGGGATAATATATCACAATTCTACAAGCCGCACCTCCAAAAGGTTGCTTGGGCCTAGTCTCTGCTCTACTTGTGTGGACAATGAACTCCTCCACGGAGCAGCAAGATGAAATTGTCAAGTTGGTTCAGCAACACGCAGCAGTTCCTCCACCCTGGTTCATGTTTCCAGAACTCCATCCGTACAGCATAGGCTGGCGCATGGGTGCTGGCGAATCTTATATCATGATGTATTGGACTTGGTGGAAGCAACAAAAAGAACAACTCGATGAGAAGCAGCGAATTGAGTATTTTCGCAGATGGCCGCCTCCACCTGAGTGGCTCATTTCGATGATAGAAGTGATCTGGGATCTTGACCCCAAGGACTTTGAGCGTGACGATGATTACTCGCCCTACTTCAAACGCACAGAGACCCTTGGTTTTGGGTCTGAGGATGATTACAAGAATGCTATGCGTGATGAGGAAGAGCAATAGGGAGTAATGATACCGTAGGATTTCGTCACCGCGACGCATCGGTCTTCGAGACCTGCGAACCGACGGCGACAATACGGGAAAAACTACAGGCGGCCGCAAAGAAGATTGAAGCAGTAACACTAATGGCTCTGTTCAGCCGGAGGAAGGCGAGGATACAGGCAATAATGTAGTGAAAGTTCGTTGGTTAGCAAGAGAGTCACATCCATCCTGATGCGTATCGTCGATCCGCAGTGTGTCTGGAACGAAATCAAGCCTGCCCGGGAAAGGTTATCGCAGTCAAATAATAAGAAATTAAAATAAAACACATTTACATTAAGTCCCAATCCCCAACTGCCAATAAAAACTCCTTACTTTACCAAATTGGCATCTACATTATCTCTAGGAAAGTCTATTTATTCCCATAGGCTAGCTCTCAGTTAAATAGGACACCCTACCACTCTTGCCGCGGCATTTACAACGGCATAATAAGGCCATAGAAATGGGTTTCAAATAGTTTTGACTTTTTCGGAAAATACATATCTTCTATTAAATCTAATTACCGGAATTGTGAAGAATAAAGCCAGCAGACAGGCTAGAATTTGGTAGCTGGTATTAAGCGTGGCGTGATATGACGTGAAGGAGCTTGAACCAGCAGAGACAATTGATGGCTTGACCAGCTATAAACTGCTCACCACGCATGCCTTTATACCCCCAAGATAAATAAACGTGTCCAGCCAGTTCAATGTGTACATGTCGTTGTGAACCCTTACTCCGTCGGGTCAGGAATAGGGACAGCTTGCCCACGCGTGAAAGAAACGGCATCGAGGTAAAAGGCGGGGCTAATGCCTTGGTTCTGCGTGATGGTAATGCAGAGATCAGTAGAGTCAATACTTGGGCCGGTATATGAGAAGGTGTAAGTAAAGTCGTTGTAGAAATTATACCCGACGATGCCCTTTTCACCAGAGTCGAATGCCCCGTCAATAGACAGTTCAGCGGTATTGACATTGTCATCGCAGCTAAGTATGTTTGAGCCATACTCCTTAATGCAGTTCTGGAGAACCTGCGCTTTGAAAGTGTACTCAAAGCCCGCCTCGACCTCGACGCGCTGGCAGACCTTGGCGGAATTGTCAAGGTTTCCGGGTAATTGCCTGCGGAATATTAGCATGAATTAATTACTGTTTTACGATGATGGTAATACGCACAGACAATTGTTGCCCTCGGCGCAGGCAAACGGGTTGGTGTCGACTACCGGAGAGGTTCCTTCTACCACCCAAGGATCGACGGTAGACTCTTCAAAGCCACCATTCTCGACGAGGTTGGTAATCATGGGAGGGCCAGCGGTAGTCGTAGTGGCTTCGATTGTTGCGCTTGCGGCTTCGCCGACGGTTGTAGAGGTCTCGGTTTCTTGAGACGTGATAGCAGTCGTAGTCGCGACGACGGTGATAAAAGAGCTGATACCATCGGTCGTAGTAGCAGAGGTTTCAACAGTGGTCTGAGACTCAGTGACACTCAGAGTCTCTTGAGAGGTTGAGCCAGAAGTAGCAGTCTCCAGTTCTGTAGTGGCAGAGTCGGCTGTAGAAGTTTCTACGGTGACAGAGGACTCAATGCTTGACGCAGACTCAGTGGCGCTTAGAGTCTCTTGAGAAGTAGTCGTTGTGGCGGCGCCTCCAGCCGTTGTAGTGCCAATTTCGCTGCTGAGCGACGTTGTTGTCGGCCGAGGATGGGGAGCGCAAGCCTGAAACTGTAAGCTTCCACTTGGGGCGATAGGGGGCGTTTCAGAGGACTTACGCGAGCGGCGCAGAGGCCAGCGCCCATGATGAGGGAACCGAGGGTAGTAGTGACACGCATCGTGAATAGACTGTTAAAGAGCGACTGGAGAAAACGAGTGACTGGAATGCGGTAAGTAAAGACAAAGAGATTGAAAGAGACAGAAGAGGGAAATGATTTCTTATCATCACGTTAGGCTTCTGTGAGAGCTGAATGACGAGCTGGAACTATTGGCTTTAGGGCGAACAGATAAAGCTAGCAGCTTCAATAGTCCGTCTCTGTAGCCCCGGTTTTCTCAGGGGTAACGCAGGTAAAGCGAGCTCCTAATTTTCGATATCAGTTGTTCTTCCGGGTAGGTAAAACAATCATTACATAAAAATGGTCTTGTCGTTACAACTCGCATAAGCCAGTTCTGTAATATCCCTATTATGATTTTGTCACTAGTTCTATATCGGCTTTCACATCAGTCTCGTTATCATCAGAGCTACATATGGATAGTGTACCATTGGTTATGACAGGATCGAGTTTGCACAGTAAAGGGGCATCAATTGACTTTTGAAGCATTTATTCGGTGGAATGTTCTTTCGACTTACGTCGGGAGTTCAACGGCTGGTCCAAGCTACAGTGAGACTTGTGGCTGATAGCTTAAATCAGTACAGAGAACTTAACTTAGTACATGTAGCTTTAGCTAGGCCTATAACGGTCAAAATGGTGAGACCTTACGTAACTAGAGGCAGTCAAATGTTGAATTTCCCCGCTTTTATCCTAGTACGACGCAAACTCCACTGATCTCATCGCCATCTTCTTTTCCTTGCCCTTTCAGGCTTCCTCTCCTCGTCACTTCATCATGGTCAGCGGTGACGCCATCGCCTACAATGTCGCCGTATTCATCAGCAGCCTGTTCCTTCTGAATTCCGCGCCGATAAATTCGTCGACCATACCGCCATCGTTGCCCGTCGGACGGGAATTCCTGACGCAGTGATTGCCCTGCTCACTGCCGGTGCAGAATGGGAAGAGGTACCGCTTGAACCCACTTGTTCACCTCTATCTTCTTAGATTAAGTTCATCATAGCTTGTTGTCGTTGTTGCTTCACTTGCACAGGGTCGACCCTCGCTTGCAGTAGGGAATATCATCGGCTCCGCCATCTCAAACATCCTCGGCGCTTTTTCACTTGGACTTTTGTTCCGTCCTGCAGGTTTGCACGTTGAGTTTGACAGGAGCTCTAGGATATACTCGCTGTGTTTGCTTGTTATCACCACCTTTGTCGCGCCAGTTATTTACTTCTCCCAGAGGATCGTCTGGTTGATATGTGGTTCTGTCTTGATTGCGCTCTTTGCCATCTATCTCATCCCCATAGGCTGGGCTATCAGCCGAGGAAGTCTCACCGCGCCTCAAGGTTCAGATGATGATAGCAGCAGTGATGAAAGCGACACATCATCGACAGAATCGACGCCGTCTGTCAGGAGCCCCCTCCTGCAGAGCCACGAGGAGCGTGATCCTGAGAATAGGAACGAACGGGATCAGCGAGTCTATGGCAGTCTTGCGGTGGCTAGAGTCACAAATGTGTCAAGCCGTCGAAGGAGACGGAGCCTTGCACATCACATCGGGTTTCTGGTCCTTAGCTTCTTAGCCATCTGCCTGTCGGGCTATGTTCTATCACACGCCGCCATCAACGTCACATCCGCTATTGGCATCTCCGACGTTCTTTTCGGTATCGTCATTCTTGCCATCGCCACCACCCTGCCCGAGACATTCGTTGCTGTCCTGAGCGGAAACCGAGGCCATGTAGGCATTCTTGTAGCCAATACCGTGGGGAGTAATGTCTTCCTCCTGTCGCTCTGCCTGGGCATTGATATGGTTGATACCTCCGGGAACTTTGATGGGGGCAATATCAACGTCCCTGAGTTATCTGTCCTCTGGGGCTCTACGCTAGCGCTCACAGTAACCGTTTGGTATGGTGACAGGTTTGATCGCTGGATTGGAGGAACCATGTTATTTGTTTATGTTGTATTCATTATCTTGGAGTTTACAGTCACTCATCATGTAGCAGATTCGCCATATATTTCCTAGTTAAACGGAAAGGAGCGCTGAACAAAGCAGGACTATCATTCGATGAGTCCCCTCCCTGAATATCTACATGTCTGGATGGGTATGAGTGGGAAAAGATATCGAGTTTATGATAGAATACATTTTTAAGACTAGATTTAAGACACCATTAATAGTAAATATATTTCTGTTCTCTACCGTACTTATTATAAATTACAAAATATAAAGATTAGTATTTAGGTATTAAAGCTCCCTTATAAAATTCTTCCACGTATCGCCATCACATAAGTATACCTCCTTGAGCTGTATATAAATGGCTTCCAACTGTTCCAATGGTTTCTTATGGGCATTTCCCCTTAACGCTGCAATAATGCCTACGAACAAAGACCCACGCGGCAGCATCTTCAGCATATAACCCGCGGCGGCAATAGACGCGTCCAGATCTTCTACTTCGAGTTTATATCTCTCTTCAGCCCTTTCCGTCTCCAAGATCAATGGCTCCAGTGTAGCTATTCCTTTCCTGACGATGTTCAAGCGCTTTTGGAGCATCTCCCACCTCTGGTAGAGCACTTCCTCCGTCGCCCCCGTGCTACTATTCATATGGTTGTGTAAGGAACTTGTGAAGTCGTCCAGCATGGTCATGGCCTCCTCTGAATGCGACCAGACTATCTTGGGGTAAGCGGGTGGATGCCACTTTTCGACAGACGCCAGTTGTAGTTTTGTAGCTCCGAGGTGCCGCTCGATGGTCTTGATTGTCTTCTGTAGACTTATCACAATCTCAATCTGCTTCCTCCGATCTCTCGCTAGCTCCTTTACCGCTGTCGTGGCTATCTTCTGCATCGCAGAGCTGACTCTCTGCTTCTCCTCGAATTCTTTCTTGTGGTCACTTTGGACCTGAGATGGGTTCAAAGCAGACGCGCTTGGCAAGTCAATCTTGAGACCAATTCCGTAGGCGTAACTTATGATTCCTATACTGGCGAGGTACTGTGAAGAAGTCTTGAGGATTTCCATCGGAATATAACTCAGAGATAAACAGCTATATCGCGACTGAAATTCCTTAATTCTTTGTCGAAGATCCTGTACTTCCTGGTCGGCCTCAAGGATTCTGGCTTCGATGGCCTCGGCGCGTCTCATTGTGGTAGTGTAGTCTTTCCAGGCTTCAGTCTCTTCTTCTCGAAAGACCTTTAGTTCATCGGCCTTGACCTCTTTAATCCACCCCATCAGCTTGATCCTTCCCCAGATTGACGTTCCACTGCCACAGCTGATCAAATCAGCAGAAAAATAGTCCTTGCCAAATGTCCCAAGAACCGTCGGGTGGTCAACCCAGTCACATCCACCATCTTTTGCGCCCTTCTCTAGCTCAAAATGACGAATGGGGGACGAGGCGTGCACGAAAAACGACAACCGGCTCCGGCTGAAGAAGTGGCTTCTTTCATGCTTCTCTTGAAAACCAACCTGTACTAGCGTAGTCTTGTCCAGTTCTTCGGCTTGCACACAGACCTTTTTCCAACTCGCCATCTCAGTGATCGCCCTTTTATCAAGGCCACGCTTAGTTGATGTCCACTGGCTCTTTTGTGCCTCCAAAGTGTCGATCTCGCCGGCCCATTCAGCCTCTTCCGTCTTGAGACATGATTTTAGAATCTCATCCATAAGCATTTGCGCGTCTGACTTGGGATACTTGAGCTGCGTAATCGGCTGTGCACGGTGTGCGGATATGCTACGCAATAGCCCCGAGAGTCCCCAGTTCGAGAAGTGGATGCTTATCTCATCATCCTTGTCAGGGAGATTTTCTATGAAGTGGTGAGAGGAGTTGTGGACCAAATTGAAGGTCTTATCCACTGCAGCAGGGCGCTTGCGTGTTTTCTCCAAAAATCGCTTGTCGATATCAACCTTTGTATGTGCAAAGTGGAACGAGGCTGCAAGCTTGGAGAGTGTGAAAATCTCGAGATACTCCTTGAATTGACTTTGTATAGAGGCACCCAAATTGTTGCCGATGTCAAGAACGAAGCAGACGGTGTGTATCTTGCCCAAGACTGATATGGCGCGCAGAATGGAGAACTTGTGTCTCTCGTCTATCACTCGGACTTGCAGACTGCCACCAACATTGACGGCTTTTTCGGCCTCCTTTAAGTTGTCCGAATCATCCAGTCCAGGCGTATCTAAGATCCTCAGGTGGACATGATCTGAAGTAGCTTCGGTCGAAGGAAGGAAGTCGTACATGTCCTCAATGTCATCCTTTTCCAAATCGACGACACGCTCGTTGCCATCTCCATCCGTGAGTGCATGCCTTTGGAGGTTGACGCAGACAGCGAATTGCTTTGTGTGTTTGGTGGTTGAGTTGTTTCCAAAACTACCGACTTTTACCCTGTCAGCCTCCTTCTCAAAACCACTGTAGTCGAGGATAGAGCGAATCAGGGAGCTTTTGCCGTGTTGAGTGCGCCCGACAAGCACAACAATCTTTTCTTCCTGGCCACATTTGCAAGTAGCCGGGCTCTTCCCTATTTCGACGATTTGAGCCATGTAAATGTCCCGTCTGAATTTGTTCGTTGTAGAATAGAATACAGAAAAGGACATTAATAGAAGAAGTGCATCAACATGACTGTCGATGAAAATGAACTAAATATTAGTCATTCATTAAACCCATGCTATCAAGGGGTGCCATTTCTAAAGACAACTCAGTTGAAGCTAATACTCTGGTGGAAGTGATAAAGTATGAAAGTACCTTCTCAGTAGGGTGGTATTGGTGGCGTTCACTACATCTGCCACTACCGAAGCGATAATGCATCACCTGGAAAGATGAGCGCCTCAACTCGCAACGAGGTTGAAAAGTGAAAATTTAGCCCAAGACGACGCTAATCACTTCCCTAGCGGGTAAGGCAGCACTGCTGGGGCCTCAAACATATCCATTTTGAGTGACCTGTGCGAGAGACATATCTATGCCCCGTGCTTGACCGCTATCACAAGGCGGTCATTTCTCGGGCCAGACCTCTTGATATCCCTGAAGTGGCGCCCCAGCTGAACCACCATTTCGGCATGGCTGGAACAATGTTATTCTTGCACTTGAAAGCCCGGGAAGAGAACGAGGCAGATTCACTCAGAGAGGAAACAGACAACTCCGCATTATTAGTATAGCCTACACTGTGTAAAAAGGACTTCCACAAACAACAGTCTTGATTTTCAAAGTTTCCTGTGACTGCGTATCACTAGCATCTCTTGACTCGTATAACCACAACCCTTGTGCACAATATGACTGCCGGTCCAGATCCAATCACGGTCCTGATTATCGGGCCGTCGCAAAACGGGAAAACCACTTTCATCAATCGCCTCAAAAAGCTAGCCATAGACGAGGTGCCTTTTGGCGAAGAGGGTAACGGCGACTTCAAATGCACCACCAAGTGCATATTCGACGACCTTGATATCCCCCTCACTGACTTTTTCCTTCGGGATAAGATCACGGGTAAGGCATACGATGTGCCAGACATTACAGATGAAGGCAAGATTCTCAAGGATGCCTGGTGGCGAAAACAGACGGCAAACCAGTATGCTATCGAGCCATGCAGACCTAACGCTCCCACCATTAGAATCAGGTTGATCGATACACCAGGCCTCGACGACAGCGAGGGGAAGGACTTTGAGAATATGAGCGACGTGCTCGGAACGCTGAACCAGCTGGCCAAGTCACCGCAGGCATGGGAGCGCAAGATCCACGCTGTCGTGCTCGTGTACAATGCCCAGTCGTCATTCTCGCACTCGTTCCAGAGCATCATCAAGGACTACCATCGCTGCATGCCTAACCTCTTTGGTGGCCTCTCCGTCATCAACACAAACTTCAGCATCGCCGCTCTGGCTGCTAGAAGACAGCATCTGCTCCGCGACAAGTTGCTTGGCTCGGGCGAGAGCGCAAGAGAAAGAGTCATACGCGCGCGTAGTGAAGACTTCAACAAGACCATCGGCGACGGCCTCACGCCAACGCACTTCTTCATCGATAACAAGCCTAAGGATCGCTTGGCCTATGACGAACTCCTATCGCGAAACGCAATATTCGATATCCTTAGCTTCTGGGCAACAGCGAAGCCAATGCCCATCAGTCAGATGCGCCTCGTCAAGACTCCTGCAATGCAAGCCATCGATAAGCGGATCCAGCTATACCTTCAGAATGCATCCGATTCGTGGACGGCCGAACTCAAGAGCGCACGACGCAGTGTCAGTGACCGCGATGCCCACCGCAGCACTTTAGCTCAACGCAAAGAAGAGCTGGAAAACCATATCGCGAGGCTACAAGGCGACATGGAGCTCTATGACAACGATACCGAGTTCGCTATAAGGACATACGCGACGCAGGATGACCCTGGCGTGCTCGAATCGTTCGGACGCTGGGTGATCCGAAGCCGCATCCGCAACACTATGCATATCAAGGAAGTCGAATACCCTGAGTTCGAGGTACGTGCCGACAACTCATCCCGGGCGACTTGGGTATCTCGAACCTACAACCCCAGCACCCGCACCTGGATTGGCGAGTACGAGGGCGAGCCAGGGAAGGCTCCGAACCTGGTAACCCGCAGCTACACGACAAACCGCATCAAGTATCGTCAGCGCATCATGGAGCTTAGAACACAGCTGCGGCGAGAGCAGGCATCTCTGACAGAGAACCAGTCGCAGTGGGACCAGCGTTTTGCTAGTGCTGACAGCACATCGTCTGAGAATTCGGAGCTGGACAGGCTGGTCAAGCAGATTGAAGTGGCAAACGACCTGTCCGCGATGCTCGAGCAATCTACGCCGCCTGTAGATAAGGCGTTTACTGAAGCTTCGAGGAAGCGCTATGGTAAGGCACCACGGGATATTGGGCATCAGGAGCTGTATGATCTGGTGAGCGAGGCTAAACCTGATCTTCTAAAGCCTTTGCAAAGGTTGTTTGTGTAGCACACTCATAGTTTATCTAGGCTTTTACTTGGTATCGCTCAATTCACTCCCTTGGCACCAATCATCATGAACAAGTAGCTTTCTTATCAATTGACATAAACTTCAAAACATGATACAATTAGAATATCCAAAGAAATCCACATTTAGGGACCAACGAGTAGCTCCGACGTCTTGGGGTCGTAAACTTCGACAAAGTCGGCGATGTCCGAGTTAGAAGGTTTACGGTGGCTGATGTAGAACTGTCGCAACAATGGCCACAAAGCCGCCTCGAACGTGTCCTTCTTAATCCTCTCAATCGTAGTTGTACACCTATCCAGGTGCTGGGCGAGTAGTTCCGTCTGGGCATCCTTGTCATCAAGAGGACCCAAGCCTTGCAGCGAGTCCTCATGGAAAGCAATAGTTTCCTTTCCGTGAGATAGTCGCGATTTAATCGTCTCGATCTCACCATGGTGCTTCCGTTGCACTGTTGTATAAAATGTTGCTGACCCGTCCATGCTGCGAAAGATGCCCGACTTGAGCGTCGCCCGCCATGTTGTTCCACGTCGGTCCTCGTCTAGCCACTTGCATCCACTGCCCGTGGACTTTTGCACCTTCGTAATGGTGCAGTCGCTGTCGAAGCTCACATCACGCTTATCCAGCCATAGCATGCCCTCCCAGAGAAGTTCTTTCATGCCGTAGTCTTCTGCGACCGTCTTTGTGCCCAGCACAACCTCGGTGTCCTGGTCGAGCTCATCAAGCCTTTCTTGACAATCACTCTGCTGCACTTGAAGCCGTGCGATCTCACGACGTGTCCGCAGGATGGCGCTCTTGGACTTGTCTGCCGCAGCGATCTCGTCATCAAGTCTCTTTTGTAGACGTGACTGCAACCGCTGTAGCGCTAGAAGCATATGAGCATCGATATTGACCATGTTTGGTGCCTTGAGCAACTTGAGGTTCGATGTATCGAGGCGTAGCTGTGTCGACAGAAGCTTCAGTAGTTTGTAGCAACCATTGAGTGATTCCGAAACCGCAAACGGGTTGGAATCATCTGGGTCGTTGTCCATGAAGAGATGAGCGAGGCTCATCTTACCATTGGTAGCCTTATGGAAAGACTCTCGGCGCTGTTTGGCCAAGTCGATCTTTTCTGAAAGGGCCCGTTCAACGCGGTCAACGGTGTAGCCAGTATGAACAACAATTAAGCCATTGCTAATCATGGGCATGCAGCGCTGTATGTATTCATAAAAGCGTATGAATGATGTCCCAAAAGGCTTGTTCATTGATCGTACGTAAATTACCGCGTTGAGGTGGGACAGCTCACTGACTTTCGAAATGATCTCAGCCATAATTTCCATGTCATTGCCGTCCGAGTCATCTAGACCGGGCGTATCAATGAGTTCAAATTTGAAGACTTTGCCATGCTCATCAGGCTTGTTGGCCACGACGATAGCATCTTCATCGGTGAAGTCGACGAGTTCTGAATACCCTTTTTTATTGAGCGGCTGGCCTGAATACGTGTCTTCCAGATAGAAACTGCAAAATTGTGTAGATAATGGATACTTTCCAACTTCCTTGGTACATGAAAGATTTCCTACACGCTCAGTTAATATTACGATCTACCCCGTTACGCATAAAATTGCACTGACCATGGCCGATCTCAACATCGGGACTCTTGTTGCCCGCATACACGCCAAGTTGTCGAATGAGAGTGCTCTTTCCATTTGCAGTTTCGCCCAAAATAAGCACATTGGAGGGCAATTCAGCCGCTGTTTCCTTATGGTTTGCGGACTTTTTATCCACTGGCTTCGGGACGGCATCTTTTCCCCCCGACGAATTGGGAGCTTGGGTAGTGGAACTGCCCATCTCGAGAGGAACTCTCATGTAAGAACGAGTGATGCTCGTGTAACGAAGGGCCAGAAGAAAGTCAGGAGAATACTCGGTATCATGCCTTGTGCGGGCAGGTTCTGTAGTCCGCCTTGTATTTATCTCAAGTCCACCTTTTCTGAAGCCCAAATAACATTCATTCATGTGGCTTGTTCTGATGGTGTAGTCCTAGACTTGCGTGCATAAAATCGGCCTTGGCTGACATATTGAAAATGTTATGCACCATAGCCCCAAGACTGGTCTGGATGCGAAGTAGCTTAGAGGATATGGGCGTCACTAGAGGCTCTGTCCAGTCATTGGCTCCTGAAAGAGGGGAATATCAGAACTCAGAAAGCCTTCGTATCATTTCTAGCACCACGACACGGGTGGTAATGCTGGCTATGCCTGTGCGCGAATTCGGGGTACAAGTTGTGGAAGTACTGATAAACACCAACAGGGATAAGATGCAGGGTGATTCTGGACCAGGCGAGCACGGCACTATTGCACGCCCCATGACAGGGTACAATCTTGAGAATTTATCAATAGGTAAGATAAATATGAGACTTTACTCAGCCATTTAAAAATATTTTGATACTCTGGTTAACTTTCTTATTACTTCCCTGAGCACTACACTTATCCTTTCATACAGTCTGCCACCGATGGCAAACAAAAACCCAGTTACCGAGAGTACAAGGATTCAACGGCTGTTTCCGTATTTTTACAAAAAGATCATCCCCGATGGACTGGAATCAATGTGTCTTAGCCTTCATGCTGCACTCAGAGCACTAGAACAATCAGTCCAGCGTGAGACTATAGAAATCACGAATAGAACGCCTTTGGATGGCATGAAGATACGGACTGAGCTACAGAAGCTTGAAAGCTCATTACGGATTTGCCATGAAGACGTTGCTTTGCTCCAAGAACTCAACACGGAGCTTTTGCCAGAATCAAACATTCCAACTCTGCAGGATGCCACAATACACGCTATACTTGCACAGAGCATTTCTGGCTTCGCTGACAGTATACCTCTTAAATCAAATTCCGACATATTTCCACCAGAGCCAATATCGGATATAAACCATATGCTCCAAGTCACAGAAGCCTGGATCCAGACCAGTGAAGCGGCATTGTCGTTTCTCACAGAGTGCAAGAAAGAGACAATAAAGCACATTACTGGATCAACTGAGATAATGCAATCGATCGACAAGGGTATTTGCGCCGTATGCGAAGAGGCAGAGGTAGATACATATTTTGTTTCAACCGAGTCACAGAGTCGGCAGTTCGCTGAGTCAGTCAAAGCTGACATATTGAATCTCAACAAGATATGGGCAAGAGAATCAGATCAATTGAAGTCGGAAGTAAATGACTTGGAAGATTTGATCATAGTTCCGGATTCGTCGATAAAGGCTTTGGAGCACGACACGGAAATGGTGGAGAATCGCTTTGTGGCCGCTGTCATGACGCAAGAGGTCCTAGAGAGAGATGAAAAGCCGATAGGTGTCCTGGCAGCTATGCTGGCTAAGGACAATACCTTGAAGGTGCTGGAAGATATATACCAAGGCCAATTGCTTAGGGGATCTGAAGAATATACATAGCAGATTTAGCATTAAGATAGCGCTAGGTATATTTTCTTTTTTTTCCTTTCACTCTAACTTAATAATATATAAGAGCAAGAGCAGTGGAGGCTATCAGAATCGCAAGCAACAGTAATATCTATAAGACCTAGTATGAGATAGTATATATCATGTTATATGTAATATTATAGTTAGAAATATAGTCCTTACAGATCCTCGTTGTAACCCTAGCCAAGCGCCAGGATACATCAAGCATAGTAACAGAGACATATAATAATCACGTTCAAGGTCAATGTACAAATGAAGCCGCTATATATTCATTGAAAAGTTTCCCAAGGTCAATTTCCAATCTCTGAAAACACTAGCAACATCATGTTTCAATGGTTAGAATCCTCGAAACCTCAGCCGTTGATTACATAACCCTGCAGGGCTGAAATGGGCTTGGCATTTTCAACACAGCCTCAATAATCAATAACGTCGTTTCAGGCTCCCTCTCGCTCCCTCTCAACCTCTACCCTTCCGTTATCGAAATGTCCGACCCCTTGAGTGTCGCCGCTTCAATCGCGGGACTCATTTCAATCACAGTAGAGGCTGTCAAGTTCCTCAGCCCATATGTCTCAGCAGCGAACGAGACCCCGCAGATCGCGGCGCACGTCTACTCTGAAATCCAGAGCACTCAAGTCATACTGATGGGGCTTCAGAGCCTGATCAAGAACCTCGCGTCTGCTAAAGCTCAGCATGCTGCACTTATTGGGGTTAATCAGGTCGTGACGGTCCTCACGGATGGAGTCCTTCTTTACTCAGAGCTGCATAAGGAACTTCAGTCGCTGCGGGCCAAAGATGGCATGGAAAAGGTGCCGCTTAGAGGCCGTTTGCAGTGGGCATGGAAGGAGAGTACGTTCATTACGCTTCTCAGCAGATTACAGAGCTTCAAAAGCTCAATGACGCTTGTTTTGATGATTCTGCAAAGGTACCTAAATCTTGTCACTACTGATACAATATCTAACCCAGTTGTCTCAGTCACTCTGGTCGAACAGCAAAAGAACACCAGGAGCAGCTTTCCAATAATGTTCAAGTTCTTCTAGACACTAATGAAGCCCTATCACGTCGGATAATGAACATCGAGAATGCCTTGGACACCCAGACCATCACATCAAGGCGCACGAGTATCCTCCCGCCGAGTGCATCTTCACCTCAAGACACAACTCAACCATCAATTTCGGAAACGATCGCTGTATCCATTGGAACGAATAATAAGCTTGTTACATCTAAGTTTGACTTTGAAGACGACCTTGAATCATCACATGTGTATCGTCGCGCACTGAGAGATACCATGGATTGTTCGATTCGAAGCTCAATTGCAAGATCATACAACTGGTCTGTCTTCTCAGACCTGAGTCTAGGGGATATTTCAGTAATGTCTTTCATCGCATTGCCTATCTATCAGGATGATATCACCAACACTGAGCACTATGATTTTGGGGAGGAAGCTACCTACACTTCTGAAACGCCCGGGCCAGTCATGTACCAGCCTCTCCTGGTGAAGTGCCTGGAGATAAAACTCAAGATGCTTGCGATACCAGGGATGCAGAAGTACTTTGACGAGACACCTTATCCAGACGACGACCCCCTGCACCTCTGGTTAGTCCTTCGGGCGGCTATGCCACTGTTGATCCTTGCACAGGGCTTGGGCCCCTCGACAAACATGAATATAGATCCACCTAAGGATATTTCTCGCTCAAACAAGAAAAGAATAGTCTTATGGTTTGCTCAGTACTGCCATGTTAGCTTCAACATAGAAAGAAGCAAGCTAATCACAGTTGAAGACCTGATGGGGTCTAACAACCATGGATTTTTCAGAGTATATTCGCCTGACAAGACATGGAAGAACGACTTGATTACTAACGTAGTCTAGGTAATCTCACTATTTTCCATTATAACTGAGGATCTTTGTCTTACTGTTCCTCTGATAAATCATTTGTCTATAGTCGAAGCAACAGCTGACGCCCAGCCACTAGAGCTTCGAAAGCTTCTCTTCGAACAGCGCCAGTTCATTCAAAATCTCGACGAACTTCTTGAGATCAGGGACCGACTGGAGATGGGCATGAAGTCAATACTTCATAACTTCAGATACCTTGCAACTCTACACATTGCCTTCCTTTTCCGCATAGAAAGGAACCTGTTTCGTTCCCCAGGCGAACAGGAGTGGACCCCAGCATTTCAATTTCTTCTGAGGAACATCCACATTGAAGCTGTCTCACATGTCACCGGAAGGACTGCCAGAAACAGCATAGAGGATTGGCTGAGAGCAGGCGATTTAAGAGATAAGGATAAGATAACTGCTTTGTTAAGAAGATGTCTGGATTTGATGCCTACGCGGCACAGGCGTGTTTCAGCCCTCTTTGCCTTTTCGCAGGTATGGACAGATTTGTATGAAGTTTCCAGAATGTACACGCTAACAGTGTGGAGTATTTGAAAAGCCAGCCACTTGTTTCAAGTGATCAGATAAAAGATAGCAACGAAGCTCGATCGGCTTTGTCAGAAATTGTAGTTCAACTACAGGACGATACTGAGTCAAACGATACTGATGTAGCCGTTGAAGAGCTCAAGCGAAGAATGCAAGACTGGAAAGGCATTGACCCTGATAACCTTGGCGAGTTGATTCTCTCTAAGACAGTTTTCGTAGTCAAGAATTCCAAAAGGAAACTGGTAAGCGGCATCGGAATGTGGTTCGCTATGATATCGGACAATACTAATACAGGACTGACACGTGCACGATAGTACCACGGCTACCTCTTCCAGCATATGCTTCTATTTTGTAAAGAAGAATGTCTTGCTAAACCTATCGGAAACCGGTCGCTTGACGGGCCAAAATCTTTATCTGAGATTAAAGAGACAAAATTTCTACCAAAGGGTGGATTCCACCTAAAACGCATTCTTTCGGTCACCCCGACTTCCCACCATGGTATGTCTCCCAAGTTCTTTTACTTTCGTCTCAGTCGCTCATGAGAGTAGATAGACATGTATGCGAAGTTCAGTGGGATACTGGTAGTGGTGACGGCAGGTCGCAAATCTCGCTTGTGTTCGCGGTTGAGTCTGAGATGCGACTATGGGCATCAAAGATCGATGAGTATAGAATGATGGCAATCCTCCTGGTGAGGCGCTAAGTCAAAAGAAGACCCAGAAGAACTGGTTTCAGCAGTAGAAAGGGATACGAATAAATTTATACCTGAATATTGGACGGAAGGCATGGTGTAAAGATCACCGCTAGGCCAAGTTACCCAAAAACATAGGCCCTTATTATCAAGATAACAAGGAATAGAGCTTGTATCTATTCTCAACACATGGAGCCATGGAAGCGATATGTAGTAATAAAGTAGTCTATCAGGTACCTTTAACGGGTTGGCTTGGTATATATCGGGATACTAGGAGTGTTGTATGACGATCGATGAGTACTACTAAACAACAACTTCCTCAAATGTCACCGCATCAATATTGAATAAGGTTCCCAGTTCCACGACTGGTTTTATGTTTAAAATAAGAAATTAATTCAAAAATTAGGCTTGTGATAGGTAGCGTTTTATCTTATTTTCGTACTCGGCCTGACTATCTAGTTAATCCTTGGATAGGGCGGTAACTAATTAAACAGACTTGCATATTCGCATAGCCATCGATCCATTGTTGTCTTGCCTTAGTAGATTGGCAACTGAAGATACCGTTCTAGTCCTTCATCACTTCACCAAATGATCCCTTGTAACCATTCTGCTCCAGGTACAGCCGGAATTGAGCATCTTCGCTCTCGAGCTCCTTGTCCTTATCTGGGATAAGAAACCATGCAACAAGACCACCTACAGCAGCAAAGGCAGCTCCGATGAGAAACACGGCCTGGATACCTCGCTGCTTATCGGAGAAAGAGTCCTGAATGGGCGTAAATGCCTGTGTTCCAATTGCTGCACCAGCCTTGCCCACGGCTGCCGCGAAGCCCAAGAAATGTCCTCGCAGAGGCGTTGGAAAGGATTCTGCAGCACAGAGAAATGTGGCGACCTGTTTTGAAGTCAGTGAGCGGCTAAGTTGCGCATCGATAGTTGATACGTACGCCAGGACCCATCTCTCCGAGTGCATTGAAGATGCCGTATAGCACGATGAACAAAGGAAACACGGATTGGATCGGAGAGAGAGCACCACCAATAATGAAGCCCAGGATCGTCCATCCGAGGAAACCCAGAGTCATGGTTTGTCTACGGCCAATACGATCCATGAGAAGTCCTCCAACAACGCAGCCGGGGAGGTAAAAGCAGTTGACAACTGTACCGAAACCGATGTTCTGCTGAAGGGTATCCTTGGGGTTCAAAGTGGCGATGATTGTCGAGCTGAAGATTCCGAATGGATATGTCTGGTGTCTACATCAGTAATGTGCGACACATTATATCCTCGGCATTATACTCACCACGAAGTCGTAGAAGAACCAGGCCAGGGATGTTCCAAGCATCGGCTTCCAATATCTCTTGATCACAAGCAGGTATGGTATGTCCTGCTTGATCGCATGCTTCTTGTATTGCGTCGAGTCAAACTGACGAAGTCGAAGGAACAGAAGAGCTACTGGCAGGATAAATCCGATGCCAAAGTTGATTCGCCAGACACCATCGCCAACATGTTGATGGTAGGCTGCGAGCACGATCAATGCTACGACACCTGCCATGACAAATCCGAGATCAATGGAAAAGTCTGTGGCAGCAGCGACCAGGAGTCCACGTCGGCGTCTCACAAATGAGGTCTCGTCTGAAGCTTCAGTACTTCCTGTGCCGCAAGTAGGATATTCACCTGCCAAAGCCATCAGTTGAATACTTTTCTCAAACCAAGTCCCTTTTCTTCACTTACCGCCAGCACCAAAACCTGCAACACCTCTCCCAACAATCATCATCCAAAACATGCCCAGCTCAGTCTTCCCATGGGCTGCAGTTGCAATTATGATGCCCAGCACCAAGAACAAGGTAGCAAACACAATGCCTGTCCGTCTACCAAGTCTATCAATGGCATAGCCAAAGAAGAGCATGCCAAGGACCTCGCCGATGAGAAATGCATTGGAAAGTCGAGTCTTGATCGAACTGGAGAAACTATCGGGGTATAACTTGGCAAAGACCGGATTCATGTATCCGATGATCTGCGCGTTGTATCCATCGGAAAATAGCGCCAGGCCACTTGTCAGGACTGTTGTGATGGCTGACATGCGAGACTTGGTAGGGATTTCAACGTCTGTGGTATTGACATTAGTGTCGTTCTTGAAGGATTCATCGTCTTGGTGGCTCTTTGGAGCAGGCGTCTCTGGAGAAGCCTTGCTATCCATGATATTGATATTGAAACGGATAGTATTGGAATGGTCTTTCTTGGAAGCCTCTATCTGATAATATACTCGAGAAGCTCTTCACTTATATATACATGAGTTGGACTAAGGATATTCTCGCT
Source organism: Fusarium agapanthi (assembly GCA_001654545.1). Taxonomy (NCBI): domain Eukaryota; kingdom Fungi; phylum Ascomycota; class Sordariomycetes; order Hypocreales; family Nectriaceae; genus Fusarium; species Fusarium agapanthi. The sequence goes on along the minus strand of LTDI01000055.1, from coordinate 76,309 downwards.
TTGCAACACCCTCCTTCTTGCCTAGTTTGAAATATTTCTGGTCAAAGACAGACTCTCGCGTGCCCTAATTGTGGGACGTTATTGGATGTTCATGCGAAATTCTTTATCTTATTCAATAACCAGTAGCTCAGTGAGTGCACGTGGGCAGCGTTGCTGAATTTGGTTGGGTTTGATGAACTTCATATTGCCAAATGGTTGCCGATACTCCGAGGAGGACTTGACGTCTACCCTCGTATGCGTCTCCATGTTTTGGGACTGCAAAGCCTTCCTAATTCCCGTCTGCTCGCACTAGGCTTTCGCTTTGGCCTTTTGGGTCTGATCCAAAGTGGGCCATACAACTCTATTAACTCGAATGCGGGCTCAAAACAGTATTAGTCTCGGTTACTCGGCATGCTACAGTGGCATTTTTGTCTTTTTCTCTAGGTACATGCTGCAATGGCCCTGTTTCATTGCTTGGGGAAAAAGCCCGTAGTTGGAGACTAATGCAGCTAGTGAGCGATAGCCGACACCTCGATATCTTATCTCGAGCCGAGTAGCGAGCAACACATGGATGAGGGCGAATGAGAATGAGCGTGGGTCTCACGAGACATATTATATCTTGCAACTTGAAGACCAGAAGCTTTAGAATATCATAAGAAGTCTTATTGTCGACGATATCAGGTCAAACCCGATCAATTCACTGCATGCACCTGACAGCTCAAGGCTTTGTTATTCCCATTTATACTTTTTCCTCATACTCATTAAGCATAACTTTCAATATGGTGGTCACCGATGATCAGATCTCATTCTTTAAAAAGAACGGCTACCTGATTGTCCGCGATTTACTGCAGCCTGAGCAAGTCAAAGACCTGCAATCATGGGCCGAGGAAGTTCGAAACTGGAAACCTACTCAAGATTCGGAATTCATGCCCTACGAGGTTTGAGATACCCCGAAATCGACTTGACTCAAGGGATAAAAGCTAATGTGGATCAGGAGGTTAATGACAAAGGCCAAACTGTTCTCTGTCGAACTGAGAACTTTGCCGACTGTCACAATGGATTCAGCAATCTGCTTCGAAGCCCGAAGTTGCTTGGTCTTCTGAACGATCTTGCGGGGGAACCTATGCTTTTGTTTAAGGAGAAGATCAATTACAAACTCGCCGGAAGCGGTAAGTGGAACGCACGCCCATAGAGACATTCTCGTCCTTGTCTGAAACTGACCGTTGACAGGCGGATTCGCACCTCACATTGATGCTGTTGCCTACACGCATATCAAGGATGTGAAGCACCTTACAATTCTACTGAGTGTGGATCCTTCCAATATCCGTAATGGAGGGCTGGAAGTTGTTAATGGCAGCCATGAAATGGATGTTCCTATTAACAAGGCCACCAACTGCATTGAGTCGACTTGGGTTGACTCTCACACTTGGACGCCTGTTGAACTAGAAGCTGGTAAGTCACTCATGTTCTATATATGTAGTGCCTTGAACTAACAAATTCTCAGGCGAGCTGCTCATCTTCACTTCCTACCTGGCTCACCGCAGTGGTGCCAACAAGAGTAGCTCAGACCGCAAGGCTATCTATGCAACCTACAACCGTGCTTGCGAAGGGGATCTGCGCCAGGGATACTACGAGCACAGGAAGCAGGAATGGCCGGCTACACATATGCGAAAGGCTGGCAAGTCTTATGAAGCGGGAGCGTTGACGTATGGCTTTGGATCTCCTATGCTTAGTGTCGATGCTGGGAAGCAGGTTACGTTTTAGGTAACTATATCTTGTACAGACTAGGCCTGTTGTTATCCTGCTCAGTTTTAATTCACCTTTATTCTTAAATTATTGACTACACCTTCTAGTCCTCTGTTCTATGCTCATTTAAGTCATGTATTGTAAAATTGATGGCTGAATGTATGAAAAGAGGACCCAGTCGCAGTCCCTGAAGCTATAGTCTCGTATCAATGCCTACAGGGGCTTATCACCACTAGGGTGCGCTAAAGAATAAACGGCTAGGTTCCAGGTTGATGCTGGCTGGACCAGTCTTACCCCACTCCAAGCGACAGGCGAGAACCGACAGCCGAAAATCTCGAAAACTTGGCAGATGTGAGACGCAGGAGCCATCATTGGGTCTAAATCCGTTTATTAGGCATGGCGAATGTCTAGGTCATGAATGGCCAGTCGACTTAAGTAGTAGTACTCGAGCAGATGCCAAAGATCCAAGGGTCAGATTATAACTTGTACTTGTTTTCCCACTATACCAACCCTTCAGTTCGACAGATTAATAACCATCACTTGAATGCCTACATAGTCACGCAGTCATGGAACTCCCGACAATCCCAACGCCATCTTCCGTGGCTGAGTACGTTATATCTGTTCTCCAAGCTTCTGAAAACACACCTTACATCGGAGAACCCATCTCTCAACTCCAACATTCCCTCCAATGCGCTGCTCAAGCTGCCTCCGCTTCACCACCAGTGGATGAGGCCACTCAAATCGCCGCATTACTCCATGACATCGGTCAATATGCGCCAGCCAAAGACCTCCGCAAACTCACGGGCGGAGAAGCCAAAAACCTCGGCGGACAAGCAACGGGCACAAGCGTCGGTAGAGTCGGACACGAGACATTCGGTGCACAATTCGTTCTTGCGCTAGGATTTTCTGAGAAGGTTGCGCGTCTCGTGGAATCACATGTTGCTGCTAAGCGGTATTTGTGCGCAGTGGATGAACGGTATATGAGTAAGCTTTCAGATGCGAGTAAGAAGAGTCTTGCGTACCAGGGCGGGCCGATGAGTGATCATGAGAGGGATAAATTTGGTGCTGATGAGTGGTGTAAGGAGATGTGCCAATTGAGAGTTTGGGACGATGAAGCCAAGATCGAGGGGCTTGAGGTTAGGGACTTGGAGAGCTGGAGACCGGTGTTGGAACGACAATTAGAAGCAAGACAGGGCAACATGATTTAGACATATAAGATATATATAGTGTTCATAACTAGCATAACTTATGTGGATACATACTTTGAAAAGAGGATAGAGGAAAATCTTAACAGAGTATTAAAAACCTTAATTATTTATAATATAATAATAATAATATATTCAGGAGAGTTATATAGCGTTTAATATAATATTTAGCTAAAAGTATAAGAACTATTGTTTTTAGTAAATATTCACAACTATTTATATGTGTCTTCCCTCTGATATTAATGTGTACATAAAATTTATCCCTTTTCCTTTCTGTCTGTAGGGTAGTTTTGTATTCTTGAGGTTATTCCTACCCAAAGTGGGGCTGTGAACGCCAAAACAGCTGGGGAGATAAGATAAGCAAAGCTTGTATCTCGCTTAGAGATAAGAATCATCGCTTGCAGATAAGCCCCGCAATCTGCACTTCTACTCTGAGCCAATCAAATACGCACATGGTTATCGTTCAAGGTCTGATCTGGGGCTTGCGAGATCTCATAACGCGCGGGTCGTGATGGGGAATGAATTGGATTGACGATATCATGAACTTCACCATCTCGTTACGAGCACTGTAGCGGGATCTCGGCACGCAGCCGACCCGCATTGAGGTGTCTTTAGTGTGATCACCTTCAGTCCACCGACAATCATGCAGACGACTAGGTACCAAGGCTATCGTGGCCGGGTCCGGAGTGGCTGTCTTACTTGCCGAGCTCGCAAAGTCAAATGCGACGAGGCCAAGCCCGTTTGTAACAACTGTACAAGATTACGACGCCAATGCACATACAAGCCCCGAAGAGTCTTCCGGCAGACTGCCAGCGCCGACAATTCGCCACCAGGTCAACCATCATTCCAATTCGGGGGAGCACCTCAAGCATCGGAGGCGCATGATGTCAACCAATCCCACTCAAGTCCATCGCTCACCGATGACTATGAAAACCAAGGGTCATCAAAGGTGCTCTCGAATGAGAGGACGAACCAAACTCCCTTTCTATACGAGGGCAGAACAAATGTAGACGTCACTGCCTGTTTACAAAAAGCTCTTCAACACCGAAGTGCAATTCCTATCGTGGATGACAACTACGAGCGCGATGAATCCCCACTGAACCTGATATCACGGGATATCGAGCTGACCACCACGCTCGATATCCTCACTCTGCGTACCCACTCCCCTTACATTACGAAACTCTTCCTTGATACAGTGGAATGCCCCGGTATCACCCCATTCGACCCCCTCAACTGGAACCTCGCCAAACAGCATATTGTGCATCTGGGAAAGTCATGTCTAGCTATTTCTTCTGGCATCACAGCTGTCGCGACTCTATGCAGTGGACAGGTCTTTGCACTTTCGACGTCTGAATCACTGTCTCACTATCACTCAGCTAGAAAGAATGTCGAAGAGCTGTTGGGAGATAACGATAAAGACTTTGATCTTGTTTTGGTAGCCGTCTTTCTGTTGTGTATGTTTGAGCTGATTCACTCGGGAGATATCACACCTTACCTGAGAGAGCCGGGCCGAATCTTCATACAGAGGCTAGATGCTTGGGTACAGACTCAAACTTCCTACTCGGAGCTTACCACACGTATAGTCGCTTGGCTGAAGATTCTTTACTCGGCTTCCTTTCGAGGTGGAGCAATGGGCCTGCTATCTGAAAGGGTAGTCAGCCTCCTCCCCCAGTTCAGTGGCCCAATACCGAACCTCCGACCTCGTATCAACCAAGAGACAGAAATATCCAATCATCTATACGAGGTCTTGAGTGCTCCGATTTTTGACTTTTACTGCCAACTTCAAACACTATCTGGAGAGATTGCCAAACTGTCACTTTACCATCGATCGCGCACGAAACGTAAAGACCAGCAGGAGGTAGTCGAGCGTATGGCCACTCTGAAAACCCGACTCCGAGCACTATGGGAAGCTAGGTGCGCTACGCAGCGTCAGTCTCCAGAACATTTGCGGGCTCAGGTGGTTCCTCGGATCGCAGACATGATTTCGAGTCTCATCAGTATTTGTGAGGCTGCGTATCATGTTGAGTTCATTGACATAAGCAGACAGCTGGGTGATCCCGTGTCTCAATCTCCAGATTCCACAGAAGCATTAGGCAGGATCAAGGAGATTCTGGAGGGAGATTGTAGTGGCAAGGAGGAGGGTAAAGCAAGAGGAATCAACCCTGGGTACTTGAGACCGTTGTTCCTATGTGCTATAGAGAGTACAGATAAGGAGCAGACCAGCTGGGCCGTGGAGAAGCTTGCTGGGATCCAGAATCGTGTCTATCGTGGAGAGTTTTTCTCCGCATTTGCGAAGGCACTTTCAGAGGCACAAACGAGTAATGACAGAAGGGTAACTTCGAGGTATTTCTGTATCTGGTATTTTGGAACCACACCACCATTCCTATAGGAATAGCCTAAGCAACATACAAGGATGAAAGTACAAACTTATCGCATGGTAGTTAATGACCAACATATCTGGTAGCTATCTTGGGAACACATTCCGCCAAATTCTCCTCCTTCTAGAAAGTTCAGGCCTCTACTGACAGGTCGTGGGCTGCCAGCATCAATTTCATCGGTTTTGGAGGCGTTCCCTGACCTTTCTCCAAGTCGAACTTGGATCTAGTTGCCCCGGCCATTGCAATAAGCATGGTACAATTGGGACAAGGAGCCATCAAATTTTTCCAAATGGCAGTATCGGGTGCTGCTTTATACTCGGCATATTCTTCATCTCCCAAGAAGTTCTTTTGGAGAGCAAGACCTGACATCGACTTCAAATTCTGTGTCGTATTACTACAACCAGGCGTGGGATCGGATTAGCAATGGAAAACACTCCTAGCACTGCGATGATAAACATACCTTGAGGCTATCATTATTAATGGGTAAGTCTCGGCGCAGTTTCCGTAGGCCACCTGACTGCCTTTGGGGTCAGTCTGGCTGGGCGCATTTTTCTCTCTGTAGTCGCTTTCGCGCACCATGACGAGTCTCTGACATCTGTATAGCATCTTAAAACGTTCCTCTCCCACACGATTCCTCCAAGCTCCAGTGTATGTGGGAGATTTAGGATTCTTTTCAAGTATCTTGTCCTCCCACCTGTCGCCTGCAGTGGATGCTCCGAGAAAGTATTTACACCAATGTTGCTTGGTTTTGTCATCGATTTCAAGGCTCCATGTGCATTGGAAAACGTATGGCAAAGTGCCTTCACCTTTGACATCAGGCTTCCACTTCCAACTCCTCTCTGGTTTACCAGCAATACGTGCGCACCAGCGCCCGTAAACTCCTGTGAGAGGGAGGTAGAAGTTATACTTGTCAGCAGCGGCAGGTGCCGGCCCCAGGAGGCCGAGGAAGAGGCCAAGGAGATCATAGGGGCACCACCAGTCTGGTACTGGGCCATTGAAGGTCTTGGTAACTTCACGGAAGAACATGGGACTGACGTTGAATCTTGACTGCGTCTCATCTTCCCTCTTCCAATCTAGGTTCATGTTTCGTGAAATATGTGAATCTGGTTTCCTTGTTTTGTCCATGTATAGGCTTCCTTTAGGGAGGCTATTGAATTGGTCAGTCGCTGAGAATTGAATTTGAGAATGAACGAATTCTCATTTGAGACTTACGAAAGATCGATCAAACGACCGCGGATTGCCGTGAGGAGGAGAACGCGAGCCTCCTTGTCTTGTCCAGGTCCAACACCACCAGCTGCGGCGATGTTCCTCATCCACTCAAATATCTACTACTGCATCAGCCTCTAATTGACACTAACGGCATGTAAGAAGGATAAACTTGAGTTCGAGTATCCTGATAGCTCAAGGTACATACCTCGTCTCTTTTCCATTTATACGCTGTACGGAACCATTTGTCACCGGACTTTGCCCAAGAAGGCTCTAGAAGAACGGTATCTGTGTCCGACATGGTTGATGTTTTTGATCGTGCCTTGAGACGAGGCTGGATAATCAGGAAGCAGACAGACGTTCACAGAGAGAGCAGCTTACAGAAAACAGTTACGCTTTTAAAAACTGCTGCGTGATGTTCTGCCCCTCCTTCTTCGGCCAACGCACGTGACAAAGATTTGTACATAAATTCAGGCTACTAGTCTCCGCCGTCCTCAACCAACTCTTCTCTTCCAAGTACGCTCACTCAAGTCACACCCCTATCCCATATCGACCCCTAAGGAGAAAGTCCAACCGCTTGAATCATTTTCAGCCCCCAAAGACAACAAGACCATGGTATGTACCGGCCGATTGTCCGTCAGCATTCTTGGCACTCTGCATCACCTTCCGTACAACCTGAACTGTCGCTGATCGTTGCAACAGTCCATCCCCGCCAACCAGGTCCCCGATGATTGGACCACTGACCCAGAAGAGATGAGGACAGACTTTTACTGGGGGACAGACGGCAGCGGTCGGTTGGCTGCAGAGTCCGTCGGCATTACCAACCCCGTAGGTCTCATGATCAAAGAGAGGAGTGCCGGGGGAGACGGCTACATGTTCCAGGATGCAAACGGGATCTATCTGTGGAGCATGCCCACGGACGAGGTGTACAAGTACACGTCCCCCGCGAATCGGGATGCCATCCTTGCCGAGATGCGTAAGTCGGCGGGTCGCGGAAAGGTGGAGATGACGTTGATGCCTCCAACCTCTTTCGATGATTAAGTATGGTGCTGGCTGCATGGAGCTGGAAAGGGATACAGAGCAATAACAAGATGTGATAAACGGTTTGAGTTCGTATTCCGTGATACATCGTTACTCTCCACATACCAGTCTTGTAGTACGCATGACAAGTGCAATGTCTGCGTGGAAAAGGTCCCATGCATCGATCTTGGCCTGATTTCAGCCCAACTTGCCGTTAAACTGCAACCGGCCATTTTCGTCTATTGTAAGGTTGGTGCGGCTGGAGCCGGCACACAGAAATCAGATACCTGCTGTGTAACACAAGGTGATAGCATAGGCTACCGATCAATGGTTGAGACACGGAAGAAAAGGATCTGCCGTGTTGCACTCGAGTTACTCGACCAGAGGTACAGTCACCAACGACCCCCTCATATGCATTGTCGACCATTGCCAGACTAGGAACACCGCAACTAGCATGTATTAGAAAGAAATGTAACACATAATCGGTGCGACTGAGCTAGGGCGCTTGCATGTATTCGGGCCGTGGGGGATCTGCAACTTGCTAGAACATTGTAAGATGGACACCCAAATGTTGCATGTGAGACATGCAAATCTATGGCCAGGAAAGTGGCATGCAGTAGATCGAAAATGGCAAACGTCGTCTGCAGACGTGAGACACTTGACGCACTAGACATGGCGCTGAACACAAGCAGTCCAGTTGCATCAAAATTAGATATTCTCTCTTGTCTCTTTTCTGTGCCTCATTGCTACTTCAGGTCTTATGCATGAAGTTGGCTCCAAGAACTGGTAAACCCCGTTAGGAAGATGAGTCGCCATTACAAGCAGTTATGACCCAAGAGAGATAGGAAGTTAGTCGTAACTCGGGTAGTGGCAGTCCAAGTCTCAAGACAGTGCTTGTTAGGATTTACATTTTCTCGTCTGAGGAAGTACTAGAGCTACAGAGGAAACCCGTCCGTTGATTATATCGTGAAAATATGGTGATAATAACATTCTACCCAGTGCAAACTATAGTTTCCTACCTAATTCATGACTACCTCTACAGACAGAGGAGGATTCTCCACTATCATCACATTGGGCTCCACCAAAGGAAGTGCAGGGTTTCTACAATATCTCGCCCGAGACCGTATAACCGCGGATTTAGTTCGAAACCCAGGAGAATTCATACTAGCCAAGCCAAGTAAGAAACTCAACTCAGGCACAGCCGGCGCCATGACCCAACCCTTCTCGGCCCTCGGAAGTAGACGAATGCGCAAGTAATACTGATTCTGGTTCTGGTCATGAAATGTAGTCGGAATCACATTGAAGCGCAGGTTCGTCAACATATGTGCGCCAGGACCAGTGTAGTTCGACATCAAAGCGTATGTACTATCATCGGGTGAACCCAGAGCGATGTCGATAGTGACCTCCATGAGGAGATACTGATTGATCTCGCTCTGCTTGAGGACGATGGAGAAAATGAGGTCCTGGGGAAGATTGAATCTGTCTAACACGACTTGGCTGTGATTACCGGCAAGGTTGCTGCTGACTCGCATGAGAAACCTAGGTGCTGATGCTGGCTCTGAACCAAGTGGCTTGTCTTTCAAGGGACGGGGTTCAACTTCGCTTCTATAGGCGTTGGCGGGGATGTTGTCTGGGTCGCTGACACTTGGCCCTCGATGAAGTGGCATCGCTCGAACGTGGGGCGAGAGGTAGTTTGAGAGTACGTCCAGTGGAGAAACGTAGTCTTCAGCTCTCATGAAGCTATCCTCATGGCCTGGATCATTATACTCATCCTCATCATGCGGAAAATCCTCCACTGGCGCAGTAGAGGCTTCAGTTCCGAAAGCAGAGAGCTTCTTGACTCTGACGGCCTCCATCATGTTGATAGTTCTCAACTCCGGGCTTCCGTCTCCCATGTCAGGAGGAGCTAAGCCAGCTATGACTTGTGCAGACGAAGCACGCTCAGCCATGTTGATGGTCAAGTTATAAATGGGATCATTGAGCTGCATAGCAAACAGAGCAGAAGTCGAAGCGTCGTCCGCAAAGTATGCTGTACCAGTTCCTTCCTGCTTCCCCATCATTTCTTGCAACACTTGGAGCTGTAAGTCCGCAAAGGCGGGAAGGCGTAGTATACGCAAGTCACTGAGATTTTGACTGGGTACAGAGTTCCATATGAAGATGTTCTTCTCTGTGGTTGGAGTGTACGTAACTTCCTTGAGCGCCTTGTGTCTATCCTTGTCTGTCTCCCTGGTAGCTTGGTCAACAGTATACTGCCGTCTGATGTTAACCTTGACCTCATTAGTGTCTAGACCACGAGCAACTGCGAACCGCTGCTGGTGGGCTGGCTGTGTAAACACAAGAGATGAAAACTGCGCAGAGCCAGGAACGCGGTCCATGAACGCCATCATGACGCCATCAGCGACAATCTCGTGCCGTAGGAGAGGTGCTCCAGCAGGAGGATCTTGACCAGCAGCTCTGAGGGCACTATCATTGGGTAGGACCTCAACGCGCAGATCTGGGAACATGGTGACCAAGTCTGAGCGGAGATAGAAGCCGTAGGCGGGTATCTGGACGCGATGGTCCATACCGTCTGGCGTACGGCCGATATAATCATTGAGTGCTTTCTTGATAGCGACTCGGTCCTCGTCAGTACCGAAATGATTACCAAGGGACAGAGCACCGTCAACAAGAGCGTCTACCCAGTTCTTGTCGATGTGGAAGAAGCGTAGGTTTTCCGGCGGTAGGTAACTCGGATCAGGCACGAGATAGTGCGCTGGTACGCCCGCGAGAAACATACGGTCAACCAGCCACGAGAGCACAGTCATCCAGTCTGATGACTGCGGATCATTGGTCTCGTCGTATGGGCCACCCGATCGACTTGCAGCCAGCTTGCGAACAGAGTCCAGCGCGGCAGCTGGGTACTTGTCCTCAAAGAGAGGTGAGGAGAACGATAGCGTCGGTCGATCACGACGTTGGAGCTTCTTATGATGCCATCGCTTCTTAGCTCCTCCATGCCTAAACACAGGTCTACCAGGCTTTCTTGTATCCGGAGCCTTACCAGGCTCTTGAGCCTCCGAACCACGTTTTTGAAGATGGATGTCAGCAAGACCCTTGACCATGGACGCAAGATCCTTGAGAAGATCTTCCCGAGTGCGAAATGCAGTGTCTTTGACTTCCTTGACAGCATTGATCTTGACTTGTTTCGCTGCGGCGGCGTGTACTGCAGTTCTGACACGTCCCAGCGCAGCGACAAATGCTTGATCGCCGAGGGCCATTGTACGGCCGACTTGCCAGGCTACAGAGTACGTCACATCCATGATGCCCAAATTCTTATCGAGAATCTGCAAGTCCACGCCCGAAGTTGAGCACTTGGTCAGATGCTCCAAGGTAGGCACGTGCGTGGGAGTAAATGGACCTCGATACAGCGCCACAGTTGCCTCGCCTGTTTGAACGCGGTACTTGACCAAAGTATAACCATCGCTCAAACGACGACCAACAAGCTGCTGGGCCTTGTCGTTGGATGCTTTGAGAGGCGCAAGTATTTCATCTGGAGCTCGTAACACGTTGAGTGTGCTGCCAAGGCTCTCAAAGGCATCTGGAACATTGAGGGTATTGGGTGGGAGAACTGTATAGTTCCAGCTGTACAGGGAGCAGAGAGCCACGTATCGATGGTTCTGGCTCGGATAGTTCATGGCTTCCACGCCTTCAATTGAGACTAGATGTGCGCACATGGTGGTTGGGATGACATTGTCAAGTGGACCAGATCTGTTGCCGACGACGATGCTAAAGACAGCTGTGTCCTCAACACCAGCAAGAGCCATTCCAGAGCCGTTGATCTTTCGGACGTGGGAAAGATATTGATACTGAGATGTATCTGGTCCACTGCCCTTGACGCGATTGCCTTTATCGTCAAAAGTTGAGAAGAGACTGGTGAATAGATCTGGGTTTACAAAGATGAAGTCTCCACGGCTATCTTTCATAGAAGCTGGTCCGAGCTGGCTCGTGAGGGGCGTTGTAACATCAGACTTCAACTTCCATAAGTCGTCGATGCTCATGTTGACCGTCATTGTGGACGACTGCTTGACGGGCTTGAGAACACCATCGCTGGTATTGCTGAACAGACTACCTGGGCCATCGAGATCCTCTGGGGGCAGTCGAAGCTCGTCTTGGGCGAACGCGAGAACGACAAGCCACGGCACACGATTGCGTGGTATGCTGCTCGCCTTCTCCGCGCCCAAGGTCACCCTATTCATCTGAGCTTTGAGCGCCTTGTTGCTCCCGCCCTTCGGACTCCCCAGTCTCTCCCATGGGAGATGCGGATCCGTCAAGACGATATGCGGCAAGATTCTATGATCATCACTGTACCCCGCTGGAGGATACGTGGAGTGGATGCTTCCATCAGGCAGGGAGAACTGTGGTGCATCAACGTAGAAAGGCTGCTCTGCCTCCAAATTGAGCTGATCACCGTTTGCTTTGATGGTTTGATTTACTGAGATGATGTGCTTGGGGCCTGCTTCGATTCCTGGGGCCCAGAATGAGTTGAGCTTTTGCTCGCCTGGGGGCAACGGGTCAATCTCATCCTCGACGACTTTGCCATCGGCAAGGACGGTCACAGATTGAGTGGCGCTGAGACGGGCCTCAGGGCGATTGGAAGCGACGACATGACGAGAATGCCGTATTGTCAGATGGCGAGGAGAGTCTATACGTGTGCTCTTGCCTCCAGGATAGATCCCCATGATGATTTATGGCTCAGTGGTGAGTGGATTTGTCTGCAGTGGACTTGGTCGGGAAGCCTCTTAGGTGGGATTGAAGTAAGAAAATCAGAGGAACAGACACTATGATTGCAATGAGAATGGGCGATGAAACCAGCGAATATCGATTTCCCGTTCCTGCTCAAGAAAGTGGCTTTTGCGCAATAGCTGCTTGCTTCACGCTTCAAGGCGACTGTGTCTATGTGCAAGAATAACAATTGACCCGTTTCAAGCATATTCTGCATTCTCTAAAGCCAATTAACGGGGCGTAATTACCGAAAAGCATGCCAATGGCATCTCAGCTCTTGCTCATCCTAGGTGTAAAACGAGCGGAGACTGATGCACGTTTCCACAGACTTTGTGATCATAACTTCTCATGCAAGAGGGGTGTCTCTGTAGCTCAAGCTTGTATGGGCGAGCAGCATAAGCCCATCGGATGATAGCCCCAGAGACATGACATGCATATCGCCAACTATGTCCCGACCGACAGATGCGGCCCGAGCGGGGTAAAGTTACAACGAGATCGAGATATGAAACCGATTCCTAATCGAGCAAGGATCCTCGGGAATATGATCTGATCTGATATGCAAGAGACATAAACGGGACTTTTTAAGTGAAACATGCGTCGCGATTCATTCGGACCGACGCCACCTTGCACCAGTACCAACGTCTTTGCTGCGGCACGTTTCACATGCCAAGTCACTGTACTCAAGCTACGTGAGGTACCGGTGCCAAGAAGAGCAGAGGTCTTTGGAGTGACACAGGAGCGGGGTGATGGCATTTCATGAGTCAAGGTTGCTAAGCTCATGCAGTGCAAGCGCTGTGCCTAAGCGTCCTGAGAGAAGACCAGAGATAATGACGAGAGGCTTGAATGGCGTGGAGGAAAGAGGGAAGATGAAGGGGTTGTTGGAGCTCCCACCTGAATTTAGAGGAGATGTGAAGAGTTCCCCTCGATCTTAAAGCTTCTCAAGCTAAGACTGATTGACACGGAACCAAGTTAACCATGGCACCCATCACAGCTATCACCGACAAGACGAGCGCCGACGATAGCGTCATAAAGCTCTTCTACGCCACTGGGAAAGCCCAGCTTGGCCTTAGTCTCTGGCCAGGTACAAAAGATGCAGACCCTGAAGACCCAATCCAACCTCCCCATGAAGTCGGGAATGGCCAATACATCCTGAACCCATCTCAGATGGCGAGCATCAACTCCCAAGGTGTAGAGAGAGTCTTTGCACTCACAACAGACAACCCGTTCAAAGTCACCCCGAATGACGTTTATAATCTCTCAGAGATTTCCGAGTCAAAGCAGAAACGGCTGGCCGGCGTGATAATTGGCAACACCACGCTCACTGCTTGTGGGAACGGTGACAATGCTTGGGTCTACTACAGCAGGTAAGAAAATATGAGCCGATGAGAAATCCAGTGTCGGGCAGCTGACAGCCTTTACCAGCCCAATGAGTCAAAACACCAGAGCACTTACGGAGTTTAATCTTCAGACATCACAGAGCACTCAGCTCCTGTGGACCCACGATCTCTGGATCAACTCCTTTGCCGCTGCTTGGTACGATACCGTAAATGACAAGCGCTGCGTTATTTACGAGGGAAGCTTCCTTGTAGATTATGTCGTTGACAGCGGCTCACGTAAGTATCTTATTCCCATGTGTCAGAAACCTCTGCTTACTCTTTTAAAGCTGGCACAGCTATATCCTCAACAGGAGATATGCAGCGCAACACCCCTGTAGCCGTCGCATTCGACAATGGTAAGGTGTTTCTTTACTACTGTGGAAGAGATGCTGCTGGTGGTATTCGGCGCACTATTAGAACGAACAATACTTGGGGCACTTCTACGCTCATTGACAGTCGGACTATTTCTCAGGATAGCCAGCTCACGGTGGTGAGGGCCAATGGCATTAACCATTTGTTCTTTGTGGCGAGAGATCAGGATGAGGAGGAGGACGATTACTTTGTGCACTATCCAGATGAGATTAGTTAGTCTATGTAGCTGGCGATGTGAATTTAGCGAGAGATGAGTTATTTTCAGTTGAGACTTGTGGCTGAGAGCTTAAACCAGCAAAGAGAACTTGGTGAGTTTAGTGAGCAGAGGGTACCCTGACACTAGCAAACAATATCACATATGAAGCATGCTTAAAGAACGATTAAAACCTTGCTTCAGGAAATTATTCATGGACATTGTCATCTTTGAGGTCATTGTAAGAAAGAAATTCCCTCTTAATCTTAAGTTGCCGGACTAGAGTAAATACAAAACCAGTTCATGCATTCTGAGGATTGCTCGGAGCCACGATCGGGTTTCTCAACTGCAAGAACCCCTCGACAGCAGCGTACGGCCCATCCTGGAAGCCAGGCTTAATCAAATCACCCTTCTTCTCAATACCAAACGCATTAAACACAGCGCCAAGATCCTCATCTCCCGCTGCAGCCTGCCCCTCAGCATAAGGCTGAAACCAACTCCAATCCCCTCCACCAAGAGAAGGTAGCAGCAAGTTGCGCTTTGGCATGTCCCGAGCGTTCTTGGTCGTCAGCTTCTCTGCTTCGAGATACCCAGGGACGTCGCTGACGGGCATAGTCAAGGGCCCTGCGTGGAAGAAGGCTGTCATGGTGTCCATGGCCTTTTGCCACGTCCATGGTGGGAGGAGGAGCTCTGCTGCTGGGAGGAAGGAAGAGTATGCATGGACGGGTGTGAAGGGATCTAGGATGGCGCCGAAGATTGACATCTGGGCGTTGCGTTGGTTCTCATAAGCTTGAGGCTCAATGGTGGGGGAGGAGCTAGAGAACGGGGGCTGCCAGAAGGGACTGAAGATGGGATACTGCTCTGTGTCAAGACGGATCAGTGGCTCCATGGAGTTACCACCTGGAACGAAGAAGGTCTTGATCTTATCGTAGTTCAGCTCATCAGACCCAGGATCAGTGGTGTCAAAGTAACCGACTAGTCCATCGTAGCCTGCCTCTTCATTACCGAGGCGCAACTGAAGCTCATAGTACGGAGTCTTGTCGTCAGGATCCGATGGCTTCAGCAATGTGCGCTCGGGATTAACCACCTTGACTTGGGTGCTTTGGATATCAAGAGGCGGTCCGCTCAGCTCGACCGACCAGCCCGTATTGACGAGCGCAAGTGGTTTCCCGACGATAGAGTTGAGGAACTGTGCGTAGGAATCGGGAGCTGGAGGCAGTTTCTGCTGCGCCGTCGTGATCATACCCCAGAACCCAAGAAGGTATTTGGGGTCAACCAGCTTGGAGATGAGAGTATCAAGCTCGCGCGTATCAGGCGTGGGCTGTGAATCGGGTTCAGGACTGAAGGGTAGCCACTTGGGTGACTGCAGAGTACCCAACGGCCCACCGACACGAACCTCACGGTAGAATGTACCGTCGGGGAGAAATATCTGTATACCGTAGTCCGCATAGTTGGTGATAACCCATCCCCATATCGGCGTCTCCCATTCGGTAACAGGGCGCCAACTTGCAGGACCCTGGCTGCCGCTTGGGTCATCGGAAATGCGTTTGACAAACTTGGCATTGATACGCGCAGGCTGGTTCATCTGCGGGGGCAGCTGCAGAAACTCAGACTGCTCCGGGTTATCCTTGATCACTGTGTTGGCATACTTCTGCCCATCTAGTGTGACCTCCTGTGGAGCATAAAAGTTGCTTATGCAGGGGTAGATAGGCGGTGGACCATCCCTTCTTGGCCGCTGATCAATGGCCATGAGGGACTGACCGAACTTGTCGATGACGTTGAACTTGCGGAACCGGAACTGACCGTGTGTAACGGGCTTGAAGGGGCAGTGCTCACTGTCGGTGAAGTTGACCAACGCGGCGTACGGGGTAAGCGCTGAGTTGCCGTCGATGAGCTGGAGTTTATCCTGTGTCAGGCCAGCGGGGTCAAATGTTGCGGCGGTGAGGACAGAGCTGGACTCTCCGTCTGGGCCAACGACTTTGTTTTCCGGCTTGAGATGGCTACCCTCTGCTTGGGTGACAAGACCGCTAGTAAAACCGGAGAGTGGCGAGGAAAGATAAGAGAGTTCGCTGATGTTGGCGAGAAGATTCTCTCGATCTTCTTCTGGGAGATACTCATCGAGGATGCTGGGTGGTGTGTTTTGGAAAAGCTGCTTGATCTTGGCACCCAAGGCAAAGCTGGGCTGAGGCAGAATGAGAACACGGCCGGACAAGACGCGAATGTCCTGCTTCTGCTGACTGGAGAGAGCGTCCCACAGTGGCGGAGGCGCCTCGCTATCAGAGGGAACAGTAATGCCATATCTGACAAGCTTGTTCTCCGAGTGGCGAGCGGTGTGTTCATCTAAGCTCCAAAACTCAAAGGGGATATGGGTGTATTCCACCTCCCACTCTGCGTAGAGAGGAAACCATGGCTGTCTATCACCCCACTGATCACGCCAACGCTTGTCGGTAGTCAAGTCGTCGTGGAATTGAGGGTAGAATTTGCCGTTAGCAGGAGTACCGGAATCATTTGCACCAGGTCGGAGGGCGTGGAACTCTGTGATGAGCGCTTTGGCAGCAGCTGTCAAAACAGTCGGCAATTTGCTCTCAACCAGATCGGCGATTGTGCTAAGATTGCTGGGTAGAGCTTGATCGCCTGTAATGGTCTGATATGGCGCGCGGATCGAGAGATTGTCCAGATAGTCGAGCGCCCAGCCAGATGGGATACCACCAATAAGCACGGTTGGATCATTTCCGCCGTAAAAGACAGGCTCACTTGTCGACTCGACTGTGGCTAAAAGGCTATTTCGCAACAGAGTGCTAATCTGCCCTTCAAGATTTGTTATACGCGTTTGGAGTCCATTGATGCGGGATGAAATACGCCCAGCTTCAGCCTTGAACGTTTCGTTATGGTCATTCCCTTGATTATCGCTCTGACCTAAATCGCTGGCATATTTCCACCAGAGAGAAAACATGTCCCAGCGATACTGTAGAATGGCTCTGTTGCAAGAGTCCAGCAGGGCCTGAGTGAGGTTCAACTCATTGATACTCTGGATGGCAGCTGGTTCAGGTTCCTTGGGCTGGTTTGTGCTCTTGTCATCTGCCTCGGCGAAAAAATATCGTGTGCCGCCTGGTGAGCGATCGTAGGACCAGTTGTAGACTGAATCTTTCGCTTCTCGCTGGCCCTCGACGCCATCGTCACGAGACTGTAGGAGAGATTCAAGAGCCAAAATATCTTCCTCTAGTTTGGCGACGTCCTCTGAATTGCCGCTGGCATCGCCGCGTGCGTGACAATACGCGAGCAGTGCGTCCATTGGAGTTGTGCCGACTGCGACTGCAGCTTGTTTCTGATCACGCAGACGATCGTTAAAGCCGTCGGCTGGGACTGTCTTGGGCTTGTTCTCATGGTCCCAAGCGACCTCGTACATGCAGCCATGACACAGTATACGTATCTGACTCTTAAGATCCATCCACGGGTCAGGATTTGCTTGGTCTGTTCCTTGGAGGGTCATGAAAAGTGACTGTAGATTCTCTCCATGAGTGAACTCGGCGCCCGCTTTCCAGAGGGGATCAACGGTGTCTTTCCAATGCCACCCGAGGACGTAGTAGCTTGCCTTGGCGTAGTCAAGATACGAGGGATCTGCTTTGTCCCCATATTCGAAGTTATCCAAGATGCTAAAGACGTTGGCATTGTGCATCTGGAAGTCGGCAAAGAGCTGGTTTCCACTTCGAAGGAGACTGATATCTGGAGGCTCAGCAGCCGGGTTCGGATTCTCAGTCCACTCGGAAAGCGGTGTCTTACGACCGATGAAGACCTCAGCTTGTTCGTTGATGTTGACATCAGTACCAGCATGTCCAAGCACAAAGGGCGCTACATCAGTTTGAAGGTCGGCCTGGACGGGGATATCTTCCAAGGACCAGACGTAGTCGCTCTCAACGACCCAAGCTTCGTACTCGCGGTCTTTGAAAGCGTCTTTCGCGCTGGAGGGCTGGATGCTATCCAAATCAAGCTTTCTGATGACAATCCAGCGTGTCGGTGGCTGCAGAAAGTCCGGAGTTTGATGAGGAGCGTCACTGGCTGTAGTGGATGCGACATCAAGTCCGCGCCGCATTCTCTCTGCTCTTTTTCTAGACTCTGGCACAGAGCCTGTTGAAGAGACTCCCGATCTGTAGAAGCGCGGAAGTGTCCAGTGAACGTAGACGCCATGACGATGGCGCAGCGGCTTGGGCTCCGGGCGACCGCCTAGGTCGGTCAAGCGTGAGTTGATAGACGCTGGAGCGGTGTTGTGCAGAGCGACATGATTCTGGACATCGCTTTGGAGCAGGAAGCTGTCCAGTCTCAAAAAGGTGTAGTTGGGTTGAGTGATGGGACAGATGCGAGCCGTAGTGTCTTGATCACTGCCTGTACCGCATACAGCTGGATTGAGGACAAAGGCATCTAGTTGCATAGGCACCAGAGCGACTTCAAAGTCCTCTATTCCAACTTCTTTACTCATGGTTGTCAATTCGAGTAAGTTGTCTTTGAGAATAGCAAATATGGAGTCTGAAGTTGGCGACAATGATGATACCAAGTCTCCAGTGAGGAAGCTTTGATGTTTCAACTAACGCGCCATGTGCTGAGACCCGGGATAGCTGGCAAACCAGATTGGAAGCCAATTTCGCAATTACCGACGGTTTCACATGCATCCTCACCGCACCTTGATTTCTCAATGTCTCTCCTCTCCTCTTCCCTCCCCCTCTTTTCTCTCTCTGGGCCAAGACAATACGAGCCGTCTCGGATGCACGACAGCGGATCTGGATCTACCTGCATTCTTTGTTACAACCCGTCCAACAACTCAGATGTGGGGGTCTTTTGGCCAAAGCTGAAAATCGCATGCAGCTTGCAGATGGATTGGAGGTACCGTGAGACATGGTGACAGCAACTTGTACTCGTCTCACACCCCGCTCGAACTGAGCGCATATCAATTGATCAGCATGCATATAACCGAAAGTTCTGTTGGCTACACCAAGATGCTGTCTTGCTCCAGAGCGTGTTCGGAGACATCTTTCTCAGGGTCTATCGTGGTCCCCAGCACCGAGGAGCAACATGATATCCAATGTATTTGCTTTCTACTACGTATTTGCCCTTTTTTTTTTACTTTTCTCCTCATACATGCTTAGTTATCTAAATCAATCCCTATCATTCCAATCCACAGCTGATTACCAATACCACCCACTTACTCTCCCGGGGTAGGAGGAACAAGAACTCAACTCCTAGTTCGCCCAGTCTCCAAGGCCCAGAAACACTTGTCTATACTATTCTTTCTCCTTGAACAAGCAGGATGACAGTGTCATCAGGCCCCAACGATGGCGATGGGTCGAGCAGAGCGTTGGAGTCATCCGACGCTGCAATTTACAGCATCTATGCCAGCTCAGCGGGTCATCGCCCGGGAGATAACATTCAAGTCCTGGCAGCTGGGAGCAATCTGGATCAGTTCGTGGCTGGCTTGAATTCCAGCAAAGTCATCATCTTATCCAACACCCCAGATCCAACCGCCAGCTTCCACGATTCTGACGAGACCATAAAATGGTTCCGGAACATTGACGCTGGTGCCAATGGCTCCGTCACCGTCGATGGTTCAGCAGCAAAGAACATTGAAAGCTTCCAATTCTCCCTGTCCCAGCCCTGGCCACTTGAGTTCAGCTCAGCAAGCGATGTCCTGCTCTTCACATTTGGCTCAACCGGCCTTCTTGGCAGTGATGTGACAGGATCTCGCATTGAAGCACCGGGCATCGACGCAACCGGCAACATGCTGATTTGCGGTCTTGACTTTGCCAACATGAAAGACATCACCGGCGTCACAGTTAAAGACGTCTTCAAGAATGCCAATCAAGAAGGCATGACGGACTTCATCCCTCTTGCGGTCCTCGCCCTCGAAGTATCGCTGAAAAAAACACCTGCTGATGCGCCACCCATGAGGAACGCCTTGTGGTTCGTCCCATCGGCGAACAAACGGCTTGAGACTCGTCTTCAATTCCAGCTGTCAGACTTCAAAGCATTGCAGGAGCTATTCTCAATTGCTCTGAACGGTCTTGTCATTGAGAGCGCAGACGTCGTCTACAAAAGCAAAACGCAATTGGGCGTGACGGAAAATGGCGAAATGCCCATCTCTCAAGGCCAAGTGGCCTTTAGCATTGGGTGCTCCCTCCAAGATGCTAAGAGTCCTGTGTCGATGCTCGCTGGCGTTGAATTCACTGCTACCACGGTTGACTTCACCTTCATGTTCCTTTCCTCAGACCCGCTAGCCGGAATCTTACAATGGCTAGCTGGCCTTACCGAGGACGAAGAAGTCGAGACGGTCGTCAATGATATTCTCGGTAAGGAAGAAGGTGGAGAAAAGGTTCTCCCCGCTGCAAATCTGCGAAGACTGCGTATTGGGCTTGACACAAGAAAGGATCCGCAGAATCCTAGACTCGGGTCTTTTTCTTTTGATATCGAGGTTTCTGCGAACTTTGGCCGTGGAGACAGCAATGATACTCCTGTTTTCTTGATCACGTACAATTGGAACAGGTCTATCGGTACTTATGGTACTCTGTCCGGACAGTTGTGGAATGGTGAGTTATTATCGCGCTTTTTATGACCTTTGCTGATTAAATCCATCTTAAGACTTTGACACATCAGTTGACCTTGACCTGGAGCCAGAGGGTGAGACGTGGGCTATCTTGACGCCTTTGACAGCCTCACCTGCGTCATCCATCGACATCGCCACTCTGATCCCAGGCCAGACCGTGGTCGACATCCCAGACACTCTCCCTTCTCAAATAACCCTTGCATCCATCGAGTTATCCCAAGAGTCCTTCTCACTTCGCTGTCAAGCCACTGCAATTCCTCCTACCCCAGGCTCAGCCCCCCAACCCTACCTCGGCGAGGTTGTTCTCGCCACCTACTTCAACTGGGGCAGCAGTTCAGTCTTCACCTTTGACGTGGGGATATCTGTCCTGATTGACCCCCCAGAGGATTCTGAAATTGATCTCCCAGCTACGTTTGTTGGAACTCTCGGCTACGACTCCTCTAAGAAGTCTTGGGAGCTCACGGCTTCTATCAATGGCTTGTACGCATCTGTTCTAGCTGAGTTCTTCCATGATGATGAGAAGGCCCACGTTGGACCGCTGATCAATTCCATTGCAATCAACACTTTGTCTGTCGAATATACGTATGAGAGACAGAGTGGCAATAATGCCAAATCAGTGGGAAGCACGTTCTCTATCTCTGGTGACTTGGTCATTGCGGAGCTGAGATTGAACCTCGACTTCAAATACACGGCTAGTGGCTTTACCTTTTCGGCAGCACTCAACCCAGCGGACAGGAATGCTACTATCGGAGATATCTTGACAGACCTTATTGGTTCTTTGTTTGACATACCAGACTTTGTCTACGATACTTTGATAGTCGGTGACAAGGAGGACGCGTTCCGCATTGATGTTCAGAAGATGAAAGACGCCTCCAATGTCGAGTCATTCCAATTTCTGGCCAGTCTCAAAATTGGCAATCTCCAATTCCTATTCTCCCAGCTCCACAGCACCAAATGGGGTCCCAAGGATCCTTCAAAGAGGTTGTTCAAAGCAGCCATCAATGGCTTTGGCGACATGGAACTCGAGATTCCTCTTGTCGGCACATTGTATCAGCCACTCGATGAGCTGTACTTCCTCTTCGTCCAGGATCCAAAGCCGCCAAATCGACCGGGACAGCTCACAGGACTCTTGCGAAAGGATATCGGTCTCCTCAACAACGGCGTTCTACAAAAGGATCAGTTACTTGTTGCTGATAAGATCAAGCCTGACAGTGCTCAGCCAACAGACCTTCTGGTGCCCTCTGGATGTCACTTCGCTGTCATCATACGCAACGTCGCCAAGGGTGATCGTGTGTGTTTGCTGAGCTACGGCTTCATGAAGCCCAAGCCTTCTTCATCTCAAGCGCTGGTCTCTGGTACCGAGGAAACGGGCAGAAGACGCACCGAAGAGGAAATAGATGATGGAGGTCCCAGTGCCCAAGCGCCATTCAAAAAGGACACAGGGCCAATAGCCATTAGCAATGTTGGTCTAAAGTATAAGGCTAAGACACTGTCCATCGTGTTCGACGCGACCTTCCAGCTTGGCCCGATCGGCTTCTCTCTTCTTGGCTTTACCCTAAACACTCGCTTCACGAGTCTAGCTGAGCTGCCAGCAATCAGCGTCAACATTGACGGTTTGGCAGCGTCCTTTGATAGACGTCCTTTGACAATCGCTGGTATCATCGTCCACGGCAATGACGGAGCCATGGACTACTATGCTGGTGGTCTTATCATCGGCTTCCGTCCCTATCAGTTCCAAGCAGCTGGCTTCTACGGAGTGATCACTCTCGCCAACAGCGGCAACAGATTCCAGAGCGTGTTTGTATTTGCAAAGCTCAACGGTCCACTAATGACGCTTGCATTTGCTGAGATCAGCGGCATCTGTGGTGGGTTTGGCTACAACAGCAGCGTTCGCTTGCCTTCTGTAGACCAAGTCTCGGACTTCCCCTTCATCAACAGCGGCCGTCTTAGCAACAACGAGAATGCACAGCAAGTGCTGCTGGAGCTTGTTGACCCCTCTGCCGGCGGATGGTTCCAGCCACTTGACAGCACATATTGGGGTGCCATTGGTATGAAACTCTCTGCCTTCCGAATGCTGAGCGTCGATGCAGTTGTTGCAGTGCAGTTCGGCGACTCGGTGAAGCTGGGCATCTTTGCAGCGGCGGTCTGTGACATTCCTTCAACCAATTCACCACTTAAGCTGGCCCATGCTGAGTTGGGCATCGCGGCTATCTTGGACTTCGACTATGGATTCCTCAAGATCGAGGCGCAGCTATCACCACGCTCTTATATCCTCAGTCCTAACTGCCATCTGACCGGCGGCTTTGCTCTCTGCTACTGGTTTGATGCGCCTCTCGCCGATAGGGCCAGGATCGGAGACTTTGTCTTCTCCTTGGGCGGATACCATCAAGCTTTCCGCGTTCCTGTTGGCTACCCTAACCCCCCTCGGTTAGGTATTAGTTGGGACTTGGGCGGTGGCTTGTCAATCTCTGGAGAAGCATATTTCGCCATCACTACCAAGGCCTGCATGGCTGGTGGACGTCTCCATGCCGCGTTCAAAGCAGGACCTCTTTCTGCCTGGTTTGACGCCTTTGCCAATTTCCTTATCAATTACCGACCCTTTTACTTTGACATGTCAGCTGGTGTGTCTGTCGGAGTCGGATTCAGCATCGACTTCTGGTTCATCCACATTCGTATCTCAGTCCAAATTGGTGCTGAGCTGTACCTCTGGGGCCCTCCCGTTGCTGGACGCGTACACATTGACTTCTGGATCGTCGCTTTCGATATCAACTTTGGCGATCACCATCCCAAGATTGACCCTGTCAGCTTGTCTGATTTCTACGAACTTGTCCTTCAGGACTCGCCTGCATCTTCCTTTGCGTCTGCCACTTCTCTCATCACAGGCAAACAGCAACAGGAGCCCATTGCAGCGTCTACACTCAGCAGACCCAAGAACGAAGCACACAACTTCCTTGCTGAGGATGGGCTTCTAAACCCGGACGACCAACCAGAGAGAGGACAGGAAGACCCTTGGACCGTCCGGGCTGGCACATTTGTGTTTGTTGCGGAGTGTAAGATGGCCATAAGCAGTGTTACAACTAGAGAAAACGGCGATGCAATCTTACAGGGCAATGACGTGTTCAGCAAGCCCATGGGAATGACAACGCCTATGAGTTCGACCCTCCAGATCCAAGTCATTCATGAGGATGGAAGCAATCCTGAAGAGGATTGGCAGTTTGAGAGATATACTCAGATGCTTCCGAGCGCTCTGTGGGCAAAATGTAAGTTCTGTGTACCCGCCTGCAGATCTGTAGCTAATGAATCCCAGATGACCGCAGAACTGATCCACGTCAGAGTGGGAACAACGTTGGTGACTTACTCAACACCAATAACGGTAGCCCCTCTCTCATGACAGGCGTGAGAGTCACAGCGCCGAAGCCAACCATGTCTCCAGACCCATTCCCAGCATACAAGGTTGCGGATGCAGACCTTCAGGAGCTGACTGCGAAACGGAACTTCCCTGCTATGGTTACGGCTGAAGATGCATGGGCGCCAGTCAAGCCGAACGATGATGTCAAGCAGAGATATGAAGACATTCATGATGCTTGGGTAAGTCCTGCGCTGGAAGAAAAGGGCCAGCAAGACTTTGTGGGCGCCTTGGCCCAGGGTCTGGGTTGGGGAGATGTGAGTGAGTTAAAGAGCATTGCAGGAATTCCAGAGAGATTGAAGAAGGGTTTCATGAATATGTATGTCGCGTCTCCGTTGGTGACAGCCTGAGTCTATTTATGGAAAATTGCACGCTGGACTCGAAATTGTCTACTGGTAGCGATAGTAATGAATTGAAGGCTTTTCTATTTCTTACAGCACCATTGCCGACCGGTGATTAATGAATTGAAACCCTCGTCCAGATCTCGTCAATGTCTTATATGTACATGAGGCCATTTAGAGTTTGATTCGCGTGACTACATGCCCTCATTAAGATGGTAAATAATATAAATATTATATATTTCCTCCTGAATCAAATCAGCCAACCTAGCCTATACAGGACCGCTGAGAACTCGATAAGATGTCTCCACTGCTGGAGATAGTGCCTTGAGTGCACTACAGAGTTCCTCAGCAGATTCAACAAGCTCTTCGTTTGACACTGGTTTCAGAGCATCTATGATAAAGAGGACACGGGTAGTCTCGTCCGTAAACGCAGTCCGTGGACCTTGTCGCCAATTCCATCTACGACAACTTCGATAAGTAATGCCAGTACTGTCACACCAGATAGGTTCCCCAGGGGCTGCTAGCTCTATCGAGGGCTGTCCACTGGCCGTAGTGCGAAATTCTTCCGTGCCAGTGGCGCGGATCAAGAAGGGCGCTCCATTATACTTGTCCAGATCCTCGCCACCAAACGGGACCTGATGCTTGACAGAAATGGCGTTATAAATATCTGTCAATCAGTTAACGCGCGGTAGACCGCCCATATGAACACGAAGCGTCAGGGCTTCCAGGCTATTGCGGGTGCGCTGGGGCTTGGCGCCGAAAGCCTTGTAAGCTTCTCGCCAAGCTGCGATATGGGGGAGCTCAGTGATGGATTGGGTCGACGTGAGGGTCTTGACGTGCTCCTCTGCTTCCCTCAACATGGCCTCACTGGCTGCGTCGCTGTGCCCTGGAGGGATGCCCTCGGCTCGTACCAGGAGGGCTCGATAATCCGGGCGCAGCTCAAGTATTTCAGGCGATATGTGTGCATTGTCCAGAACACTCTGTGTTTTGATTGGTCCACTCATGGCTTTTGGCGCGTGACTGAAAGCACTAAATCCGCAGCAGCCTACCAGGCGTGCAGGGTACCAAGGACCATATTTAAGGATCCTTCATTATATTCCAAGTCTACCTCCACATATCTTCATACTTCTACCGAATTAGCTGTTGTTAGGTCCCCTACTTGGCCCTGCCTTTTCCTTCTCTGCTGAGGTCGTACTTCCATGGTGTTCTTTGGCTCCAAGCTCAACGTCCTGACTGTGTAAAGACTCCCCCCTGCCCTCTAAACTTCCAGACCCATGTGCATGGGCTTCGCAGGGACCAAGAACATAAGCATCTTCTCCATGGACTGCATCATCTCCCAAGAGCAGTTGCTCCTCTGTCATTCTCAGTGGAATTCGCAGCACATACTTGATAAAGAGCATGATGAGGCTGGTCCAGACAAGGTTCCAGCCGATGATGAAGCATGCACCCGCCATTTGATACCCAAGCTGCATGCCGTTTCCAGCGATTGCTCCTCCGGGATTGGTCAGACCAAAGGCTGCGCAGCCATCCACAGTAGCCCAAAGACCTGTGCCAAACCCTCCAACAACACCAGCCACCATGTGAGTGTGCATAATACCAAGGGTGTCGTCAAAGTTGCGCTCCAGGAAGGTCATCTTCTTGGCCAAGATATTCATGGTGAACCATGGAACGGAGCCCGAACCAACACCAAGAAGAATCGCGCCCCAGCCTGCCACAACGCCAGCGGCTGGTGTGATAGCAACAAGCCCAGTGATCATTCCCTGCACGGCTCCAATGACGGAAGGCTTCTTGAAGTATGCAATGTCCAGTCCAGTCCAGACAAGAAGCGAGACAGCAGTGCAAAGATTCGTGTTCAACACAGCGACTCCTGCGTCGGCAGAGGCTGCGTAAGGATCACCACCGTTGAAGCCGTTCCAGCCAACCCAAAGAATACCCGCTCCAATGAGAACTGCCAGAATATTGCTTGGTCTGGCGTCTGCACGATCACTGCTGAGTCGTGGTCCGATCCAGTAACTACCGATAAATCCTGCTGTACCTGACGAGAGATGGATGACGTATCCTCCAGAGTAGTCGATAACTCCGAGCTTAAAGAGGAAACCTCCCCCCCAGATTGAATAAGCACCAACAGTGTAGCAAAGAGTTAGCCATAGAGGAACATATATCATCCAGGCGTAAAAGTTCATTCGACCGAGGAACGCTCCAGCAGTAATGACCAAGGTGATGGCGGCAAAGACGAATTGGAAGTACACCATGGTGGCCATGGGGAATTGCTGACCGACGCCAATGGATGGAAGGTATGACTGCTTCAGCATCGTGTCAATGCCGAGGACATTTCCGGGTTTGGCGACGAATGGGAGCATATACTCCCCAAAGGAAGCCTTGTATCCCCAAAGAACCCAGCAGAGCAGCACCGAGGCGAATGCGTATAGGGCCATGAAGGCGCTGTTGATGGCCCATTTTCGTTTCATGATTCCTGCGTAGAGGACTAGGAGACCGGGGATCGATTGTAGCGCTACGAGGGAAGCGGCTGTGAGTTGCCAGGCATTGTCACCTAGGAAACGTCAGCCATTGAATACTCAAACGAGAGACATGTGCCCTCTCGGATAATGATGTAGTGTCTAATTGCTTACCACTTCCAACACCGGCTTTGGGGTCTGGCGTCCACCAAACGACGGACGACGCCGCGGCAGCAGCCGAAGCCGTGGATGTTGCCATAGCTCACGGACTGATCTGGCAGATATAGGAGTCCTCAGGTCCCACTAATAGCGTTTGGAGGTTTGAAGAAAAGCTGTAAATGACGGTGTCTATGAAGTATTTGGTTTAATTCTGTTTCGGGAATTTGAGCATGTTGATCAGGTCTATTATAATCAAGACTGAGGACATACCAATTGCTTGGGGGTGTAAATTTACGTAAATTGAAAGGTATCAAAGATTGTCGATAAGAATTATCAGAAGGGTGCAACGTGGGTTTGTGCCGAGTTGCCGCAATTGTGTGGTATGTTGAGCTTCTAAGCCTGAACAAGGTTATCGCAGCATTATGGTTGGCGACTCTCTGCGGAACAGCTGCCAGGCTAACAAAGGCTGAGCAAGCGTGAAGAATACGTCAGAAAACAACCCTAATTGTGGGTGTGAATGCTTGGGTTAGAATCTGGGAGTGTCTTGGTCTTTTGACGCTGATACTGCGTCCAAGTCGTTGAATCGCATAGCTACTGTAGGCCAGTCAGATGTGTGATCAGATTGCCCATGGGGAAGCGCCTTGGCAAAAGCTTGTCTGACTCTAATAATAGATTCGGGCACGTATGTGTGATGTTCGTAAATTGCTCAAGACCCTACCCTCTTAAGATATCTTATCAGTATCTCGGCTTTGGCGGCAGCTGCATCGTGGCTGCAGGAGAAGCTAGTCTAGACATTGACAAAACCGACCCTGCTGTGGCTTGTAGAATGATAAGATACATCAAATGAGAGTTTATCAAAATATCTAATAAGATAGAAAGTCTATCGGCGATGGATGGTATGCCGTCTAGGGGGATGCGATTGGGCCAGTGAACGGGGTTTGTCATATCTGGCGCTAAGACAAAACTAGCTCTCCAAAGCCGATCTTGCCGAGTCAATACGAATCCATCCTACCAGTCTCATCATTGATGATCTAATTGGGCCACGCTATAGTATTATGTTATTTATTATTATTTCCTCTTCTTTAAGTAAGATTCAGTTGGAAATTGGGGGGAAAAGATTTATTTTTACATTTTAAGTCCTAATCACTACAATTTGATCTTTTACGCTAGTAAATTAAAGAAAACCAATCGAGCCCTAATTTAAAAGACAGTTTAGCGACAGCAGTACTACAGCTCACAGTCCGCAGTACATCAAACTACTATCATAACGGCTTGAGTAATAGGATAATTTCTCTTCTTACTCATTATTCATTGTCAGTCAAGTGTAAAGTAAGTCCCAATACCTTCTGTAACTCATCTCTATGTCCATCCTCCCTCCATTCGCCTCGCCAGGCAATAAATCCATCAGGCCGGACCAGGATAGCCTCGCCTTCAGAGATCCTACAAATACGACTGAAAGTGCCTTCAGAATCCCTGAAGGTACCCGTCTCCGTATTGATGCTGTAAGAGTCTATCTCAGGTGTCATACCTTTGGCTGCTTCGACCCATGGCGATGATTGACCAGTGGTGAAAAGAACGAAATTCGTCTTAATCAAGTCCAAGGTAGATATCTGGGAAGCGTCTCGTGAGAGTAGTACGTGCGGGAGTCGACTTCCTGGCACTACAAGTGGCGCATGGGGGTCTTCGTACTGGTCGCCGTTGGGGTTTTGTATGTGCGCAGCAGCAGCAGAAGGATAACGATACCCTATCTCGCATACAATGTCGGGAAGTTCTGGCTCATCTGGGACAGTGCGAAACACTCGTTTCTGAAGCCTTGAGTAGGCTTGGCGCATCAGAAGTTCAGCTACTGGCCGTCGCTCAGTGTCGTAGGTCTGGAGAAGCGAAGTACTTGCTCTTTCTCGTATTACATATGCGAGCTTCCATGCCAGGTTGTGTACATCCTTAGTAAGTCAGCATGCTGAAATTTCCTTGTACGCTCGTAATCAAATTACCTGTATACCGGTGTTACCACCCATTCCGCCAGTTGGGGGCATCACATGTGCTGCGTCTCCCGCAATAAAGACACGGCCATTTGCGCTCATGAAGCGCTCGGCATTGAAGGCCGCTACCGACCAGTATGAGATAGAGTCGACCTTGATATCGATATCGTCCTCAATGCCGCTTGCCTCCTTGAAATATCGCTTCGCGTCCCGTTCAGAGACTGAGTCTGGAGAAAAGGACCTTTTATCGCCTGCTCGTGTGACGATCATGAACCCAGCCTTGCCTCCACTTTCCAGGCGAAAGCCAGCATCGATAGCAGGGTTAGAAATATAGGTAACGCCATGCTTAGCACGAGTTCCGAGGTATGGGGTTAGATCGGCTTTGAAGTTGATAGAAATACTCTCGCCGAGCACCCCCGGACCTTGCCATTCGATACCCTCTTTTCTCCTTGTTGCACTCCGATTTCCATCGCAGGAAACTAAATACTTGGTCTTGAATTTTCTGTAACTCTTAGATTGAACGTTTTGCACCACGACGAGCACACCGTCTGATAGCTCCTCATAATGGACGACGGCCTCGCTAAACTCCTGAACGGCACCAAATTCCTTTGCCCTTTTGCGCAGAAGCGGCTCAAACATGTTTTGCGTCAGCCATAAGCGGCGACTCGGGCTGGCCTTGGCTACTTCTGCTGGGTCACTTTCTTGCATACTTGCCAGGACCTTGCCGCCCACTAGCTTCTCGACAATGATCATTCCAGCGTCAAGATCAAAGTTTGAGGCGCTTTCTGAACGGAGTTCATCCTCCAAACCTAGCTGGCGGAATATCTCGACGGAGCGCAGGAGAAATAAGGCTGCACGGGGGTGTATGGCAGTGGAAGGATGGCGGTCGAAAGATACTGACTTGATACTAGAAAGGGTCAGGAAGGTTGGCATAGGAGTTGAGTGGTAGAGTCTCACCCATGGTATCCTAGCAGTACACCCAAACTCATTCCTACCATACTTGACCCGATGATGATAACGGGCCATTCTTCTGGCTCTAGTGGAATCTCTGAATGATCAAATGTCCCAAATTCGAACAAAGTCCTCTGGCTCTGGGCGATTGGAATTGTATCATCGACTTGGCTGGGTCCGTTAGGGCTGGGACGAACATTATCGGAGGGCATCTTGGGCTGTTTCTTAAGGTTGGATGACACTGAAACTGCTGCTACGCGAGTCTGAACGAAATAACACTAAGAAGGCCTTTTTTATCCTCCCTCAATTCTTACCATACGTAGCGGCAATTAGGAGGTTCTCCAGGCTGGGAGTAGCGGCAATCACAATATGCCGTGCCGTGCCGTTGGCCGTAGTCACATCCTACACGTTCACCGACTCCACATCCCGAATGCTCCTCCACTCCTCCACACTGAGTTGAGGTTCCTCTATATAGGCTAGAACCTTATCCCGAAAATAGCATTACGGATATCATCTGATAATTAAGAACAGTTTTCCCTCTTTCTGGAACCGAATCTTATGAGACACTCCTACGGCACCGATTCGTAGTATATTGACCAGCTACTACAAGGATGACTCTCACTTTGTATGGATCGCAGCAATCAACATGCACTCAAAGGGTGTTGTTGGTTCTTTCAGAACTAAATATAACCCATTACCAACTGTTCAACATCGACATGCAGAAGGGGGAGCATCTTGTAGGAAGCCATATATTCATTGATTGTGCCCGTACTTATCGTCTTTAGGAACGCAATTATGTGCAAGAATTCCATCCATTCGGACGAATACCAGTCTTTGACGATAACGGCACTCGATTATTCGAGTCTAGGGCGATTTGCGAGTACTTGGTTGCAAAGTACGGGCCACATAGCGCTCTACATAGGCGAACGGACCAAAACATTGCGGGCTTGGCAACTTACGAGCAAGCGGCTAGCGTTGAATACTCTTACTTCGACCCGACAGTGAAAACTTTGGCATACGAGAAAATCTTTAAAGGGTACTTAAATCTTTCAATATTCTTCATCTAACGCGTCGCACTCACACGGTACAGGTTTATGGGGCGAGGCGATCCTGACAGGGCCACAGTCGAGAGACTGGAAATCGAGTTGGCCAAGGTCTTGGAACACTACGAAAAAGTCCTTTCTCATAGCGAGTACCTTGCCGGAAATGTGAGTTATATTTACCTTTCGACCGGAATTCTTGTTGAATGTTGTTAGCAATTTTCGCTGGTTGATATATATCACATCCCTTGGTTTCAGTTTCTGCCGCGTCTGGGGTTGCAAGATGAGATCACGAAAAGACCATCATTGAGCGCATGGTGGACGCGCGTTAGCAACAGGCCAGCATGCAAAGATTTGACAGCGTCACATTAGAAAGAATCAGGTATATCGCGACGGGTTGTATCATCAAATACTGGCTGGCTGTGATATGTTGAAGGTAGTTCTAACTTCGCGCATTTGGACATGGCTATTGAGACTATTATATGTTTTTACTGCCATATATTGGCTCAAATAGGTGGTACAGGCCATATATCTACCCTGAAAATATCAAATAATCATTGCCGAGCTACCATTTTGTATTCGTGCCTCCTTTAGAGAAAAGCAGTAAAGGCAATCGTAAATAAAAAATAACTTCTCATGAGGTCGAATATAAATACGATCTATGTGGTGATCCGGAATCGTTGTAGAATCTAGTCTTTAGGCAAGGATGCTACATTTTTAAACTAAACCATTAATCGTAACAATTACGAACCGGCTGAAACCAGTGTCTCTTTATTTTCTGGAGGATGTCAATACTTTTAATTCTTGAACGCTAGGTATTGTAGTTTGCATCTCCAAGCTGCTGTCATGTATATCCTGGAAGTATAGAAAACTAGATAGCTAGCTAGATGGGCTATGGTGCATGTAGAGTACGTGGTACACAGGCATACAACATTCTTTTATTCTGGTCCGATCGCACTGCATGTGGCTTAAGTTGGGTGCTATTCCCATTGCTCAATGCGGAACACAGTGACATTCTGCAAGTGAACTATACGCGGGAAAGCTATCGGCAATGTGGAGGAGTGGAGATGGACTCCTTAAACGCCGCGTTCTCCGGCCGGATTCTCCTTGAACTATAATTTCCATCGCTCCTCCACATCTTTGGCATTGTGAATATCCTCCACCCCCCAAGAACAACTACTGACACTGGGAATACCCTTGTGTAGACATTAGCAAGTGGATTAAATCAATATTGGATAGAGTACTCACAATCGTTAATCTTTACGCATTTGAATGAACTTGCGCACTGTTCCTGTTAATAAAATCCCGCGGGAGCCTTGATAAATCGGCTACTTACTAGTTTGGGACCTGTCCAGCCTATGCCACCACATTGACCCCACTGAGGAGAAACCACCGAGCCACCAGTATCTGTAGGTGCTGTGGCGGTAGTAGTGGATGAAGGCTTTACTGGATCCTGGGACTTTGTTAGGTAATCCACAGTGAGGACGTTATTGACAGTGATGTGACTTACAGCGAAACCAAACCACTTTAAGTCTTCCTCTGGGAACACGTCAATCGAATGATTGATACCCTGGCCTAAGAATGTCTATACGCAATGTCAGCCATATTTCTTTAACAGTGAGATGCGTGTTAATCTCACCTGTAGTTTATCGCCAAACGTGTATCTGGTATACGGGCTCCGTGGAAAGTCAGGCGTGGAAGATTGCGGGTTAGTTGAATAACCAAACACGCCAGTCCATTGTTTGATAGTTTCGTAGTAATTCTGCACGTTCAATACCTGATCTACCGACCCGTGATAGATTTGCATTTTAGGTCGCGGTCCATCATATCCAGGGTACATATCCTTCACAACATTGGCCCACTCGTTTTGGGTGTAGATTGACTGGCCAGTGGCACATGTTGAGTTCCAAAAATCGGGTATATTATCTGCGCTCTTGAAACAACCGGCGGGGACACCTGCATACGTGTGTAAGCCTCGTCACGTAAGCGTTAGCTGTTAGGTCTATCAACTCACCTGCATATGCAATCCCTGCTGCAAAGATATCAGGGTAGGTTGCGGCCATAACATTCTGTTTCTATATTAGCTTATTCCTGTTAAGAGAACTCTTTCTCACATACAGTCATCATAGCTCCCGAGGAAGTACCTGTAACAAAGGTTTGACTCTTATCGGTATTGTATTCCTTAGTGATAAACCTGACCATATTGGCTATCGAGGTGCTAGCACCACCGCCGTCGTGAGTCAACGTCATCTTTGATGCCACATCCCAGCAATTATCTTGCGTATATGGCGTCTGAGGGTAGATGACAATAAAGCCATATGTCTCGGCATAACGAGCCCATTGAGTGCCCTGGTAGTATGCCTGGGCGCTACCGCTACACCAATGAATACCGACTACTATGCCAGGACTTGAAGCCAGCGTCTTTGGAACATATAGCCACATTCGAGTACCCGTGGGGTTGTCTCCGTAGTTAGTCACCTCCGTAAAGGTAGACCTGGGGACAACTTCGGCAGCGAGAGTTGAGTGAAGAAGAGTTAGCAGCCATAGGCTGATGTAGGCTGTTAACTTCATTGTAACAACAAAAAGCGCTTCATTGGAAAGGTCGTCACAAAGAGGTTGCTAACGACGGCGGTGGCGCATTTAAAGAAAAATACACATCGCGTGGAATTAACATACCTTAGCAGGTCGTTCGGATCATTAGCTTCCGTGTCTCTTTTCGCCAAAATTCCAGATGCGGAGTTCACTACAACTTTTGGTAAAAAGGTTAACTTTATGAGCTGCCTCCGGTCTGGAGCTGCGGGATCATCGGCTTTATGGTATGAATTCGGTCTTGAGCGGTGCTGTGCAGGCATGTAAAATGGATATTCTCAACCCATACGTACATGGAGCTCTCTCCCTTTGACCTCATAGGTGCCATAATGCTGTGCCTGTAGTGAGGGGTTAGCCAGACTGTGCATAAATATCTCACCTTTCCACATTCAGACACGGAACCTTCAGAGGCATTTCCGCCATTGGCGGATTCTGAAAAAGATCTGCTTCCGCTCAAAGCTCAAAGTGGCAACAAGAACAGTGTACATCTCACCGGTCCTGAACCTCCGGACGACTAATACACAAGCATAGAGAGACATTTCCGGAGATATCATGACTGAAAGGCCGACATATCCCCAGCGCCGGAGCCATGAGCCATGATGTTTACGACACTGGATACCGTGTAGGTTGTTGATATTATTATATAAGAGAGATGATAAGTCTACAAAATTTTAAAAAGTGAAGAAATTTATTTTCTATAAATACAGACAGAGCCAGAGCTCCTAAACTATTAAATAGTATTTTTAAGCTCTATTTGCCTTTATACTTTTTAAATTAATACTTATATCCTTTTGTATTATTCCTATATTTACTTTATTAACTCTCTAGTCCTAAACCAATTTAAGTAAATAATATAAGGACTACTATATATAGATCTATTATAGTTAAATTATATTTTTATAAAATGCTAGCAGGCAAAACCGGAAATAGGCTAAAGTTAACTGGGACTTTTCACTGTGTTGGCATGATATGTCTCGTTGAGACGTCATAAGCTTCAAGTATCAAACAATATCTCTATATTATACTGTAACTAGAGGTATTGTATCACTACCAGTATACTGTGTATACTGACTCCCATTCATTGACACAATTCGGCTAGTTAATGTCCCATCTGTTAACTCTGAAAAATCAGAAATAACAATTCCCACCCGAGGCCACCAATCAGTTGAAGTCTTGGAGCTGTTCTGCGCTTTCAGCCATTCTATCACCATCGAATTGATGGACTTTGCTGTTATGAGAAAACCGTTTTCGGTGGAAGAGTCCAAGCTATGGGTCATGAAATTCATCCAGTTGAGAAACCAGGTGCTGGCTTGCTGAGGAGGATATCTTGCTGAATTTCCCCGAGAGCTAAAAGTTCCTGTCGCGGCTGTATTCGATAGCATCGTATTGACCAAAGTCTTTTTTGCTTCAACCTCAGTGGCGGCTTCAGAGGCAGAGTCAACGCTCACACCTGCATAGTCTTGGACAGTAAATTGAATCCCAGATTCTGTCGTAAGGGTCCTGATTTGTTTATAGTCCGGCTTGAGTGGGTCTGGATACGATGCCCCCAGGTCAATACCAGTTGAAATAGCAGTGCTAGAGCTGCCTGATTGATTGAGTGTATGCATAATGAGAATCTTGCCACGTAGCTGTGACATGGATAACGTGGGAGCCAACGCAGTAGGGACAAAGCATATCGTATATATTGCGATGCTAGCATTCAGCTCGTTTGCTATTGTTGTTAGACTTTGCCCCGGATTTAAGGGAGAGAAAAACAATATGATTCCCTCACTAGAGTGATCTAGGACCCAAACGCAAAGAGATTGTATCAGCATTGTTAGATCGCAATTGGTCAGCGTGAGTCCCTGAGTGTTTAGCGAAAGTGTTTGCGAACCCATTTCATCTGATATACCTACAATCAGGTGTAGAAAACGCACACCCGCGTTGAGTTGCTGGATAATGTTCATGTTTTGTCGGCGTCCGATCGAGTGCTTTCCGGTGAACAAAGTGAGGTCTGAACTCGTAGCCGATGCACGGGTTCCCGGTATGCTCAGCTCAGAAACGAGACAGTCATCACTCAACGTTTTCATCCAAGATGCCAAGTCAAAAGAACCGCCAGGTCGTTTAATCGTCCACCCAAACTTCTCATCACTTGGCCAAACCGCAATCAAGTCGCCATAAAGGTACGCCATGGTCCATGGCAGCATATAATGATTGTCTCCGTACGTAAAGGCGTTGGTCCAGCTATTGCTTGGGACCGACGAGTTATTGAACATTACGCCGGAAGCTGAACTACCGTTGGGTCCATTGGTGATGGTTAGGAAATTGACCCAAGTAATCGTACCGTCAGGTGATCCGGTAGCGGTCACGCCGTTAAAGGATTGCTCTGACAGCATCGGTCTCGGACAAGAATACCAAGCCAGAGCGAGCATGTCCAGCACCATCTCGATGACGTTCGTCTGGCTGTTATTACAGTATACAAGCCTGACACTACTTTCCGCAATATCAGAGGGGTCCGTTTTGCTGACGAACACACTTATTGGCGAGCTCGGCACACCGTCAATCGTCACGGTGGTGTTCCGGTTTTTAGGGTTGCCGATATCCTGAGGAGACATGATAATGCAGCTCATGCTTGAAGCACCGAATAGTGGTGTGAAGCACAGCGCA
The DNA here is from genome assembly GCA_001654545.1 of Fusarium agapanthi. Classification (NCBI taxonomy): domain Eukaryota; kingdom Fungi; phylum Ascomycota; class Sordariomycetes; order Hypocreales; family Nectriaceae; genus Fusarium; species Fusarium agapanthi. The sequence goes on along the minus strand of LTDI01000055.1, from coordinate 39,920 downwards.
AGGACAACCATGCCTTTATGAACAACGCCTGCAACGCCAGAGATATTGGCACAATCGTAATCGCAAAGATGGGACCAGTCGGTATCTTTGGAGGGACCCAGCGAATAAACCTTGAGGCTTGAATTTACCGGACACTGATTCTGGGAGCTTTCCTCCTAGCACCCGAATGATTTGTGCACTGGGACCATGGGTGGTCCACCAGCTAGGTTTGGTATACCATGGCTCCGCGCTGAAATGCGTAAGGCTATAGAACCCAGTATCTGTATTTAGTGTCTCGGCAATCGCTTCGGAAGCGAGGAAGGCTGGTCTTGGTAGGATGAAGTGACGCAGAGCTAAGCGCCGTAGCGTCTTAAGCCCGACAGAACGAAAGTGAGGACAGGCCCAGTGAATTCAATCCTAATAAAGAAACACATAAGTCAGTCAATCTTAAGAAATTACATGTTTCAACTCACCCGAGACTCTCCCTCATGATATCGCCGAGCTCAAACCCGATAATCTTCCTCAGCAGTGTTGTCAATCTTGGAGTAAGCCTCGGGAACAGTCCGTCAACATACACTCGCACATATCTGTCATTTGCCTCGGTTGGGAGTGTCACATTTTCTTCGTAACGCAGTGTTCAATCACGAAGCTCAGTGGCGAAGTGTATTCCATCCTTCCAACCCGTTGAGCTGGAGGGAAGAGGTTTGAAAGGAATCTCCATATCCTGACCAAGAGCCATGTGAACTACCCCAACAGCACAATTCTCGACGTCTGACAGAGGCCGCCACTCCTCACTTTCGAAGATGCGGTATATTTCGACAACGCTCGATCTTAGTGTATGTAGTAGATCGTCATCTAGGATCTTACCAGCCTGACGGTAACGGGAGTGCAGATAGTTCATGCGAGCGAGAGCGGTTTGGTATCGAGATGATAATCGGCTGTTGTGCTGTACTTCTCAGATCAGAATCTCGGCATCGACAAAACGCTTCCCGCCGTTTCTTGCGCTATTCTGTCCCATGACAGCAAAGAGCTTGGACATTGTCGGGATCCCGCCAGCCTGGAAGATACGATCAGCCCGTGGTTACTACTTGTATAGAGTCCAATCATGCAGGCAGAACGTTCAACATACTTTGAGGAGGGAGATAGTTCGAGGTTTTATAAAAGCGAAAGGGAATTCGAGCTCCTGCAGCTGTATCATGATGCTGTGCGCCTCGGGTACAGTCATAGATGACAGGGGCTTGTTCTTCTCCAAAACAGTCAAGATATGGTCTCTACGTTGGAACCGTAGGTACCTGACTGCGGCTGCATACATAACAAAAAGGAGGATGTACATCTACATACTTAAAAAGGGTCTGCAATTTGGAACGGGAAACCGAGAGCGTCTCAATGCAGTTGTACTGATCGAGGAAGATAATAATGGGTAAACAAAAGAGGAGGTTCGCGTATAGTTGTTTAGTTCCTCAAGGGATGTCCGCTTAATAAAAATACTTTATACTGTATGTAAAAGGATATGTTGTTTTTACGTCCTTGGGAGTTACAGACATATAGCTCTAAACTAATATTATCACATCTGAGTCCTACCTAGCATTCCCATCTTGTTTACTCCTCAGTCTGAGCCTAATTTGAACACCTTTATCAATTATTAGAGGGTATTGCTTCTTTTTATAGCCCATGTTACGGGCTGGTGGAACTCTTTATATAAGATATTATTTTTAAACTGTGCTTATATCATTTTTTGTAGTGGACAACTGGAGACCCAGCATTGCTATATACTCTACGTGCCCCACTTACTGCCTCGGCTGACAAGGATTGGCTAGAGACCGTCTTTAGATGTTATTTTGTGGGGGTAAGCCATATGGCCAGCAAATTAGCTGCGTAGGTACGGAGTATGATATGGACTTCGGGCTTTGATTCCTCCGCAGCACGAGATATCATCTCTTCGTCAATGCCGTGATGACGTGGCCGTTGGGAAACAGTTCCTCGGTGTTATTTACAGTTGAGACTTTTGGCTGAGAGCCTAAATCAGCGGGACAACTTAGTTCCTCGGCTCCCCACATTATCCCCGCAGCTACTGATGGCCTGTAGGAGACAAAGGATCCCCGAAAAGGAATAAATTGAAGCGTCAGTCCTTCTTGAGACATCGAACCTTTGCACCGAGCACCCAAGTTTACAACTGATAATAAGCCATGGAAAGCATGCCTGAAGCCCCCAATTCCATTATCATCAACCGGGAAACCGGCGCAGCGAAACGGCTGGGCGAAAAGACACCAGTTACTCCCCATTTACAGAAGCTTATCGATGAAACACTCTTAAATGGTTATGTTATAATCCCCAACGCCTTTACAAATGCCGAGATCGAAGAAGCGAACACTGAGCTACGACGTCTTGCGTCTAGCCCGGAGGCCGGCCCAGCCGTCTCTGGAGGACGCAACAGGTTCGAAGGGCTGAGAACGAATCGTATTTACGCTCTACTCAACAAATCCAGAGTCTTTGACAAATTTGTACTCCATCCTGATATTCTCGGTCTCAATGAGTATTTTCTAGACCAAGGCTTCCTTCTGAATGCGTTCCATAGCATCAATATCCAACCGGGAGAAGCGCCCCAAACAATTCATCACGATGACGGCTTTATCACGATACCACGTCCACATCGCCCTTTTGGGACCGTATGTTCTTGGCCCCATTTAACCTCATAATGACTGACTCGAGTAGGGGATTATGGTTGCACTAGATCCTTATACAAACACAAATGGCGCTACGGTCGTTGTTCCAAAGTCGCACACGTGGGGCTCGAGTCGCGTCCCGACACCTGACGAAGCGGAGCCTGTTATCATGGAAAAAGGAAGCGTGGTTTACTTTCTAGGTACCCTATGTCATGGAGGGGGCAAGAATGTATCTGAGAAAGAGCGGAGAGCACTCACGGTCCAGTATTGCCAGCCATGGGTCCGTCCACTGGAGAATCAGATCCTCGCAGTAGATTGGGAGAAGCTAAACGATATCCCGCCTCGATTGGTCGACATGCTGGGATATCAGGTCGGGGCTCCTTTTGTAGGTTATGTAGATGGAACCAGCCCCAGAAGGGCCGTTGAACGGAGGATGAGGGCAAAGCAAGCGGTCAATAGGTATAACACCAAGCTTTGAACTAGTGGTAGAAGCGGGGTTTCCCACTATTATTAGTTTGGGAGAGTTCTTATGGTATCTGTTATGTAGCTCAAGATTGGAATATGCTAAGCCTCTTAACTTAATTATACCGTCCAGTCCTCCTCCTTGAAGGCCCCCCGAGCTCTCTCGATGATGCTGCCTGCTTCTTTTTGTTAGATGTTCCGATCCCAGCCATAAAAGAGCCGGTCAGCACCGGAATCGTTAGGCGTGCTCAGGGTCAAGCCGACACCGCTGCCATGGAATTTCTGGATCGAATACCAGTCATCACTTTGGCCTTTGGTGGCCTTGCCACCAACTGCCGGCCAATAGGTCGAGCCAATCTTGAGTTCGCGCATAGTATCGGTCAAGGCGCGAATATATTAAACAAAGTTATTCGTGCTATTGGCGTCGCTATATTCGATACCCGTATCCATTGGCGCGCCGAACTCGGTTGTGACAGCGCGCGAAGCGCAATTGCCTAGGCCGTTTTTGTTGGCCTGAACCCAGCTATTGTAATCTTTCTGACCGGTGAAAAATGTATAGACATGATAGGATAGCAAGGTCCCGTCCAAACGGCTGTCGTTGCAGACAGGCTGAAGGTTCTGGCAGTAACCGGTGCCGAACTATGAGGATTCGCCCCTTGGGCACCGATGAGTGTCGCCGACCTAGCTTGCAGCTACGTTGGTCCACTGGGCGGCGGTATAGCCGTGCGGTTCGTTCATGGGTTCGAAGTAGATGAGGCTACTGCTGTTTTACTGGTCGGCCACAACGTCCCACATAGCGTTCCAGGCGTTGTAGTCGACGATCTTGCCTCCCGAAGCCGCGCCATCCTCCCAGTAACCCAAGATCACCTTGAGGTTGTGGTCGGTGGCGGAATCAATCACTCCAGTGTAGGCATCCCACCAAGTAGAATTGACCGTCCGTGTATTGACTGGCAATCGGATGGCCTTAATGCCGAGGTTGTCCTTAAGGCCGGCCGGTGAAGATAGCATCGGCCTTGGCTCGGACGGTATCGTAGTCGTCGGACACGTTCAGGCCGCGGAGTACTAGTGGGCCATTGACGAAGCTGTCTCCGAGGACAGTCGAATTGACACCCTGAAAGTTGCTGGTGTTGGCACTGGCCAGTAGTCCGCCGGCCAACGCGGCTAGAAAAGCACTATTCAGGAAACTTGGCATGGTGTTGATTTTATCTCTGTCGTATATGGGTTTCTTGGGGTGGATTGATGTTTCAAGTTGCTTGTGTATTTTTCACGTAGAAAGAGCAGTTTATTCTAAGTTAGTGATGAGGTTAATAATACTAAGTTTAATTTTAATTACCTAAAATACAAACTTCGCTTAGGACGAGCCATCTAAAGACTCGTCTGGTATGAGATTTGCAAATGGCATCCATAGAGCAGAAAACAATCCCACAGATGTAACTTCATAGCCCATAGACGCAGATTCATCGAGCCATTCTGATGTCTCAACCCCTTGAGGTTCTCGCGGGCAGTCAGCTGCGGGTGCGGAACCTCGAGAGACTATTTCATCGTTCCGAAGTGACTTCTCCACCATGATCCTCGCGCGATCAAATAGCTTGTACGCTGCATCCGCCGATACGTAGTACTTTCGCATCTCATCCAGAGCTAGCAAGCACAGGGCCAAGTTGTACTTTGCTAGTTTGCCAGACGACGACTTGGATGATGCCATTTCAATTAGATGGACTTGAATCGGTGGGCTGATGGTGAGCACCCTGGGTAGTCAACAGTTCATTAGCGGCGTTCTCATATTCCATAGCTCTGAGGACGTACGCAATCGTTTGGGCAAACTTAATCAGATCTTCTGCCATCATACAATTAATGGCATGGGTCGCATGAGCGGCTGCAGTCCGAAGCTTGCTTTTTGCAAGCGCTTTCCAAGAGTCTTGCTCATCATCTGGAACTCCGTCTGGTGTTTCGTGAAGAAACGGCCTGTAAAGAGCTATGATAGCTGCCCTGCAAAATCTGTTTAGCCAATGACTGTCTATGACCCTAGGGACCATACTGAGTGTGAAGTCGGTATTGATATGTATGAGAAGCCAGTACTGCACTCTGGTCATTGTTCTCGTCATGGATCCAGTGGGCGCGAATCTCATTCTCGTCTCTTTCGATGATGGCTTTGGAAGGTCTTGCGCCTTTAATGGTATAGTTAGTTGATAGTATCCTCCCCATTATGTTCGTCACTCCTATCAGCTTTAGCCACATCCTAAGAAGTGTACCAAGATTCTCAGGTACGAAGTGTTGGTACTCAGGCGAATAGCTAGGACTCGTATCGTATAATCCCGGCATCGGAGTTGAGCAATGATCAAGAGATATTCGCATTGGCCGACCTTGGCCCATGGACAACCAGACCTCACGGTAGTGGATGCACCACCAAATACGACGCCATAGAGGCTTTATGCCGTTTCGCGAGGGAGATGTCATCATGTGAAGACCGATTGTGTGAGATAGACTGATAGCGATGCCGTTCCAGTGCCAAGGACCCAGGCGATCTTCAGCGTCTGCATAGAAATGTCCCATGAGAAAGACGGACTGAATCAATGTAACTTTGTTCTTTTCATAGTCTACATCGTACAGTGTCTATAGGTCATGTCAGCTCGGTTAAGCGTAGCGGAGATGGGAGAGCATTGAGCTTCAGTGTACCTTTGCTCGCTGAAAGGCATTGCGTTTGAAGGTAAGAGGAGATTGGAAGGGATTCATGAGAAACAGACTATCCTCAACGAACTGATAAGTCAGCGTGTATGTCTGCCCCCGAAGTAACAGATAACTTACAGTCGCAGCGCACATAAAGACTGACCAGAGAAGTAGCAAACTGAGTTGACCTTTACTATAGGCATCGAAGAATTCTTGAGGATCAAGGACCGGTTCGAAGGAATGACAATGATGAAAATAAGCTTTAATCAGAGCATCTTGGAGTAGCTGAGGAGGCAAAGTGAAGCAACCTCTCCATCGGAGAAACTCGATTTCCTCTGGTTGCAGGGACTCTAACGAAGGCGTAGCAACAAAGGAATGATTGCTGTCTGTCAATCTCTGGGGTTTGCAAATATCTATCACGAAAGCTGGTCCTCTTTTATCACCTAGGATTTGTCAACATTAGAGGCTACTGAGCTTGATAAATGGACTTTGTGTGCGTACCTGGGTAGAAAGGCACTCGATTGCCATCGCTCTCATGCTCTTCAAGAGTCTCGGCCCATGCTGATGTAGCATTTGCAATCGGTGGGGTTTCAACTTCATCGCGGCGCTCACTCTGGATTGTTTCATCAACTTCTGCGTCGACTGCTACACTTATTTCGCCCTCATCGATGCTCTGGTCGACAATGATAGTGTCTCGGTTAGAAGTAGCAGATGAAGCATTGTGGGCTTGCTGCGAGTGGTCTGGGGATAAATCGCTGGGCCCATCAGTCATCGAGCCCCAACGAGATGGGCTGCTTTCTCCCGTTGGGCGGGAAGTATCCCAGTGGGGGCTCTCGCTTTGCGAATTGCTGAGTTGTGCTGCTGAAGGGTTTTGACTCGAGGACATAGAAGTGTCATGCATTCCCGAATCAGACATGGCCGGCAGGATATCGGTGTTTCTGTACAGATTAGTTTTACATACTGTCTGATCTAGAAGTGGTATAGGCTTACCGTCGCCGTTTGCGGCTCTTGATCTCGCAGGGAATGTTGTCCACCGCGCAGTTGGCACAAGGGGGGCCAGACAATGTGATAGTGCACCTGACCTTGCGACTATTGCACGCTTTACAAGCTAAATGTGCCCGCTTATGGGGTCTGCCACTATTCGACGGCATCGGGCATGTCACTCCTTGTTCAGACTCTGCAACGATGAATGATGGCGGAGACCCGAAGAGTGCTCAAAGATAGCCGAGGTAGTCGACCTAATAAGCGGAAGCTGGAGGTTAACGAATATTTCTATAAACGGCATAACGTCTTAACAGATTGAATACCCGCCAATTAATTTACACGTGACAAGAAGTAGAGAACGGTATTGCGAATGCTATATCTAGGACTCAAGGCATATACAACAGGAGCTAGAACAGCTGAAGTGTATCTTTGTCAATAGGAATGGGGGAACCGTATTTTAACCTTATTCAAGGCCTCGAGCTATTCACGTCCTACCTTCGCAAACTGTTTGATGTAAAGACAAAGATTATAATCTAGTCATTTAGCTTCGGCAACCCTAAGAGGCTTCGGCCTCGAGGGCACTAAGGTAAAGAACACCAACAAACATATACGGGGTGACCAGTCAAGTCGAATACAGAATCTTTACCCAGGAGGTTTCAATGCGTGCTTCATTTCGGTAGATTTTACTCCTCAATGTGATTTCACAAGCTATGAAGTTGTGCAGACCCGACACAAGACCGAGGTCTCGTAACAAATTGGAAGGTGACCCGTGAAGATTGTGACATTTTGGCTGTAATATAGTATTGTAAGAATCACGAAGTCGGTCTTTGTTGTGTCAAGTGCAGAACTATCCTCGGCGTAGTGACTCTCGGCACAATGTGGGGCAGGGCTTCTATCCCTCGGTCGTCTAGCTGTAGCATACGGTGAGCCATGTGTATTGCAGCAGAGACGAGACCCGACCGTGTAGTAGCAGCGTATTTCCAGATTGAAATGACTTACTTATAAAGACCGATCAGGCAAACTCACTGTCAAGCGATCAACATTGATTGATAATTGAAGCTCGCAACATCTCAACAACTATCGAAGTCCCAGCTTCCTATTCATCACTGCCCTTCAGGGACATTATCGTCTCTCATGTGCCAGAAGACTCACCTTCCGCTACAAAACTTCTCATTTTAGCCTTCAACTGTCCTGATAAGCATAATGCTGTCACTGAGAATCTTCTCACCGAGCTTGAAACGGCCTACCAACTCATTGATCAAGACGAGTGAGTTCGGGCTGTTGTTTGACCAGCAGAGGAAAGGCCTTCTATGGCATGGGCTTCCTGTTCACCCTGGATGGTGTTGGTGATTTCGCTAGTCTCGAACTCGACAAGAGGTGAGTCGATAACGCTGCCTGCATGGTGCTTAGCAATGACCTGTCTGACCTCCTCGACGCGATCAACAGATGCAAGCCATCGAGGAGACTCTAGAGCCATTAGAGTTCCAGGAAGAGCCAGAGCTGGAAGAACTATTTGCAAAAGCGACGGAAGTCTCCAGTCCCAAGAGCTGACATAGTTCCTGGTAGCGAATGTGACCCAAGCAGCGATGACGCTGCCGAGATAGAACCCGCACTGGAAGCAAGAGGCCGTAACGGCTCGGTGAGTAGGAAAGGCGATCTCGCTGATGAGCAACGGGGCACTAGCGGTGTACCATCCCGCAGCATAACCAAGGAGACCTCGAGCGGCAATGAAGGTGGCAGGTTTATGAGCAGCGGTTTGCAAGGCTACACCGGTCACAGGGAAGGCATAACCAATGTAGAGGCCAGACTTTCGGCCATACTTGTTAGATGCCCAGGCGGCAATGAAGAAACAAAGACCGTTCAAACTCCAGTAGATGGCATTGATGAATCCAAGCCACGCACCCTGTGGATAATCTATAAAAGCATTCCACTTAGGAAGAGCAAGGAGACCTCCTATTAAAAAGCTATTATAGCCATTTGTAGAAGCTGGTAATGTCAGAACAATAAAATACAGATAGCTTGGGTCAAAGCTTACAGAACAGAACTAGAGACAAGATGATATAATTAAGCTTGAGGAGGTAAGTCTGGCGGTACCAGGGCTTGCCATCAGAAGGCAAGACACCTGCCAGATGCTGGGCAACGGAGTCAGCCCCCTTGACCTGGACGCCTTTAACACCCATGATATTCAAAGTTGAGATGAGATCGTGGGCAGCGATTGATGGGTAGATGGTGAACTGATGGTGCTGATGATGAAAAAAGAAAGTCGTATTGGCATGGGAACGTGGGTAACTTTATAGATGTTCTTATCTAGATCACCTGGCAGGGAAGAGGTATGTGTTGGGGTTGTCTGAGGTCGCTTGGGCCGTGGCTTCAATTACTATCAGGTGGACACTTGAGGTTGGTCCGTGAACCGTGTTATCCGGGGAAGGGGGGAAAGGTCGGGGAAGCCCAGTCCCTGAGTCAGACTCGTTTTGTCCTGGGAATGTCTGGGGTTGAGTCCTCGTCGGGAACCATAACCCCAATTCAATTATCTCGGCGGGTCTCGTAGAGCGCATTTACAGCTGCAAGGTTAATTGGTGTCTATCTTGGGCAGGAAAATTGATGGGGAAACCTGCGGAGAAACCTGCGGAGGCGGAGAATTACCAGAAATGGAGTAGGTTTGACGCAGGGTCCAGTTTTGATATCCGTTCTAGATCCATCGATAGCTAGATTGGAGCCATCGGTAACAGAATTCGGTTCCATCAACATTATTTAAAATAAACTACGGATGCAGCAGTGATAGCGATACCGATATCCTATCCCCAATCTTGCACCTTTATCGACTCGTGCAATCTGAACTCATCACAAGATAGCTGATCATGTCTCCTTTCATGAGCGATGAGCGTACAGACGTGCTGGATATTGACGAGCTGCTGTCCAAGCTGGCAATGAGATGAGAAGATTTCTCTTCTTGCAGGTAAGCTCTACTCCATTTCTAACATCATCTATTGATACTAACCCTCGAGGAGGCAAGGACTTCTGGCACACAACACCACTACCCCAGCACGGCATCCCATCGATACGCCTCTCGGACGGACCCAACGGTATACGCGGTACAAGAATCTTCGATAGCGTCCCTTCATCATGTCTCCCTTGCGGGACGGCCTTGGGCGCGACGTTTGATACAGACCTGCTGGCCGAGGTGGGCCAGTTGCACGGACATGAGGCAAAGGCGAAAGGGGCCGTCCTCGTGCTTGGCCCGACAATAAATATCCAGAGAGGCCCCTTGGGTGGCCGCGGCTTTGAGTCCTTCTCAGAAGACCCTGTGCTGTCTGGCCAACTAGCTGGGCACTACTGTCGAGGCTTGAAAAAGGAGAACATTGCAGCCACGCTCAAGCACTTTGTCTGCAACGACATGGAGGACGAGCGCATGGCTGTGAACGTCATGGTGACTCAGCGTGCCCTGCGCGAGATATACCTGCTACCATTCCAGCTTGCGTTTTCCATTGGCGATCCCCAGGCTGTCATGACGGCCTACAGCCAGGTCAACGGCACGCATGTATCGGAGAACAAGGAGCTGCTGCAAACCATTCTTAGAGATGAATGGAAGTTTGACGGACTCGTCATGAGTGATAGGTATGTTGAGCTACGTCCCTGCAACTGTCGATTGGCTCGCTAACCTTTGGTGTTTGTTCCTTTACAGGTTCGGTACCTATGGCACTACGGGAGCTATCGATGCTGGCCTCGACCTGGAAATGCCCGGTCCGAGCCGCTGGAGATGCAGAGCACTTTCTCACGCCATCATGGCCAATAAGGTCACTGAGTCGCACCTCGACGATCGCGTGCGCAACGTTCTCAACCTCATTAAGCTTGCAGAAATGGTCAATGTAAGTCGAGAAAATCATCCTATATCTTAATTAGTCTAGCCAAGACTAGCATGTTAAAGGGAGAGAGAATTAAAACAAGTTAAGCATTTTTGATTAGTTATACTCTAATATCTTTTATTCAAGTATACTCAAGGTACCCTAGAGTACTCCATAGTATTTTTTATATTGCTTTAAATAGCACTGTGGGGTTAATCCTTTATAGACTAGGTGAAATATTTCCTTATTAGTCATTATGTCAGCACAGTCAGTCCTTCTATTTATAGGCAGCACCAGTTCAGCTTAACTTTCCCAAGGCAAACACTAACCAGAGCAAAATGTCATCTCAAGGGGAACAAATCCCCAGTCAGCTTTCGCCGCAAGATCAACAAAGAATACGGCAGCAACAGATGCATGCAATTGCGATGGCGCAAAAGCAGGCAGCGATGCAGCAACAAAGTACACAGCAAATGGGAGCCGGGAGTCAGAAGGGATACCAGCAGATGGGAATGAGCCAACCTTACAGCGACATTCCGGCCACTGATCCAAGCGACATACATATTCTCACTGGACGAGGAGTCAGTGTACCCGACTTTGTCAGATTTCTGTGTACCTGCCGAGAGGGTGATCTATCTACTCTCGAGTCAATTGTTGCCTCCCAAACCCGATCGCCACTCTTCCTTCACCATGGCTTGCTTGATGCTATTAAAAACGGCAAAGTCGAAATTGTACGCTATCTTCTACAGTCTGGAACACCGATCTCGCGAAACACCCCAGAAACTATTCTCAGAGCCCCAGCAGATCAACAAGTCGCGTTACTTCAGCTCTTTACCGAACACGGCTGGACAGTCAATTCACCAGAGCGCCTCCTCCCAAGGCTCATTCAGACAAACAACGAACCACTTCTTGATTGGTTTTTGGAGCAAGGTGCAGATCCCAACATTGGCGGTCCTGAAGGAGATCCAGACCAAGCTCTCAGGCTAGCAGCCTCACAGGGGACTGTTAGATTGTTACAGAAGCTTCTCGATGGCGGAGCCAAGATGACCAGCAATGGATTGGGGCTATTCTATGCTGCAGGTGCTTGCCCTGCCGGTTCTATTCCACATGCAGGACTCGTTCAACCCAGCACTGAGTTTGACAAGTCCAGAATACCGGTTATGGCACTTTTGGTAGAGAATGGCGCTGGTGTAAATGACAAACTTTTGACACAGCACATGACAGCGCAATACCCGATCGTAAATGCAGTCATGGCCGGTGCTGCTGAGAGGGTCAAGTGGCTTTTGAGCCAGGGCGCAGATCCCGATCTGAAGGGGCAGTACGGGAGCGCCAGAGACTATGCCAAGTTTAGGTCGAGCGATGAAATGAAACAGGTGCTAGGAGTGAGCGATACATAGGACCCCATAAGGATCGGGATTTAAATTGCAAGGTGGATCTACTTTTATCGATTGTTTGAAAACCTGCTCATGCATGCATGAATGTGCTGACAGGATCGAGGATTTGCTGATTGCAATCTTGCGTTATTGCGCAGCCCAAGAGTCAGCCATGATCTGTTACTGTAAGATTAGCAAGGATAGTGCAGGGATGGGACGAATAGCTTATGGGCCGCCCTAACCGGTAGGATTCACCAGCTGGTACTCCGTAATCTCTGGTCATTTTCGTCCCCAAAATTTGGGGGCTGCGGACTATGATTAGGTGAGACGGTAGCTTGGGCGGGACGTTAATTATAGCAGGCGTCAGCACTAATGCAAATGGATTAGGGCTGTACCTGTGTCAATGCAACCCCAATCACATCAACCCTGGGCAGCAATGGGCATATTCCGATCGACGGCGATTTGTCAACCGACAGTTGATATATAGGATGCTCACAGTGTAGTAGATGATTCAGTAGTCATCCATCATAGGCTTGGAATCTCTTTCACGTTCAAGTTTGGTATAGTCCTTCATTCTTTCTGGGTCATTCGTCTACGCCAAGATGCGTGTCACATTCTTTGCCCTGGCGGCGCTGCCATTCTGCGCAATTGCTCAAGACCCGGTTCCTGAAGCTGCGCCTGCTACTACCACTACTACCTCTCAACCTTTCATTCCACCAGTGATTGACACGTCCACCGACATTGCTGTTGACCTAAACCCTACCACTACCGATGCTATCGTTGTTCCTCAGTCGGCCTCGGAAGCAATTGAGGAGAACCCTGAGCCAACTACTCAACCTGCTCCTGTTGTTCAGGATACAACGACTGCCCAGGCTGTCGTCCAAGACACTACTTCCCAAGCACCACTTCTTGTTCAAGGCACGACGACAGGTCCTGCGCCTGTCATTGACACCACTCAGCCCATTGCTCAAGAAAGTACAACTGAGCCCATTGTTCAAGACCCAACCATTGAACTGCCAGTTGTCGAGGACACAACCTCACAACAAGTACCTCCTGTCCAGGACAAAACAACGGAGCTGCCGCCTCCGGTTGACCCTACCACCACATGGCTTCCCGTAGTGGATACCACCAACCAGCCTATCATCCAGACTCCTGGTTCCTCACAAGAACCTATTGGTCAGGACACCACCACGGACGTGCAGGTGCCTGTTGTGCCTACAACTACATCAGACACTGTTCCTGCTGTAACCTCCGAGACCAACAATCCTCTGCCAGATACCACAACTCAACAACAGCCTATCATTGAAAGCACCACCACTGGTATCCCGCCGCCTGCCGAGACTACCACTGCACAGGTGCCTATACAGGATACTACAACAACAGATGCTGGGCAGCCTGCTCAGACCACTACCCAGCACCAAGACCCTGAGCCTACCACTGAAGAGTCCAAGCCCACCAGTAAGGATAACGGCGAGCCTGTCATCACCCAGCCCCCAGCCCAAACAACCGCCGCTCCTGAGGCGGCTACATCTAACGTTTCCTCCGTCTCCTCTCAGGTCGCCGCTCTGATCCCCATCATCAACAAATGGACTCAAGACCCTGAGTCTCTCACCGATGAGACTAACAAGGAGGTCGAGGACACTCACGACGACATCATCGCTGTCATTGTGTCTCTAGGTGGCAAGCCCGATGTTGGCTGCAACAAGAAGCGAGGCCTGCTTGGACCTATTGGTGATATCATCAACAAGCTCGCTTGTATGGCTCAGGATCTTACCAACATCTCGGGCAGCATCATTGCTGGTAACGTGCCTGCCGTGACCAGTGTTGTTCCTCAAGTACAGAGCCAGAACGATGATCTGACTGAGGAGGATGAGGATAATCAGAGCCAGGAGGAGCAAAGCAAAGAGGAGTCTACCAAGCAAGAGGAGACGACCAAGAAGGAGTCCACTACTGAAGCTCCTACAACCACCGAAGCCCCTACTTCAACGGAGGAGTCTACTACTACTGAAGCTACTACCACGACTACTGGGCTGCTGCAAGCTTGTGGTGCTGACACTTGCGGTGGTGGTAGTGGTGGTGGTTCTTGTCCTATTGGGTCTGGAGGATCGAGAGGAGGACGGATGGGTAGCGCGGCTGGCGAAGTCAACTGCAATGACCTCTCAACGACTACCATTGACGGACCCCTCCCTACGGACCCTTCCAAGTCCATTGACTTCGGTGAAGATCCTTTTACTGCTCCTACTGCCCGCGCCGAGTCTGCGTCCTCACCCTCCAAGCGTGATATGGAGCTAGGACCTCGGGCATTTAACGATGACATGTCTCCCAACCCTTTCTATGTTGCTTCCCTCACGCCCCTTTGGGTGGATCAGACTGGAGCCACAGCTGGACATTGGTTTGGCGCCCCCCCTTTCGCTGGTAAGGGCTCTGCAGGAGTCAACGGCATCTATGGCTGTACCTCTGTCATTGTCGTGTCTGACTTGGGTGTCTATGTGTCTCATATCTGGGAGAATCCTGTCTTTATCGACAACTTCGGTAACCCTACGCCCGACGACGAGTTCCAGGCTACAACTTTCAACGCGCTTCGCGACGGCACTCTCGATGGTAATGCCGAAAGTATTGCTGGTTATGTTGGTACAGACCAAGCCCCCAGTGTGCTGCACTCCATGTTTCATCCCAGGGTTTTCGTCGTCACTCCCTTCACCAACGACCGTGAGCGTGGCCTTGGCGTGACCACCACTTTCCGCTACGAGGATCGTGCCAACTACCTAGCGACTGCAGTCTCTGGTATTATCCCCGGCTCTGACTCAACCGTTCTCGGTTACACACGAGTTGGTGAAGTAGAATCCAAGGAGCAGTACGGAACGTGGGGTCGCGCTATCGTCGAGTACGATATGCTTGAAGAGATCGTCTTTGGCAACGACGGCGCCATGACGGGTGAGTTTATGGGCCGATGGAGGCTTTGGGTCGAGGACCAGCTTGTTACTTCACACAATTTCCTCGTCTTCCCTGATCCTATTGCCGTTCCTGAAACTACACCCGCTGCTACACCTGCTGCCGGTCTGCGGAAGCGTGCCGACGAGGAGGCTGCCAGCAAGTGCTTGGTCCGTGGTGGTTCCACTGGTGCGACCTCGGCCGGCCCCTCTTCTACAGACAATGTTGCTACTACAGCTGATGCCACTTCCGCTGCCGAGACTTCAGAAGCCCCTACCACAGATGAAAGGACTTCTGAGGTTGCTGAGACAACCACTGGTGAAGAGAACCTAACCACTACCGACGAGAAGACTACCGAGGCTGCAGGAACAGCCACCAGCGAGGACAAGACTGTCGAGGCCACAACAACTCAACCTGACGCTGTCTTGACAACCTCTACTCCAAGCACCTTTATCACCACTACCAGGCCCTCATCCGATGCCATCACATCTGCGGTGACATCTGATGCAGCAACAACTAGTGAGGAAGTCCGCATCTATTACCCCTGCAACATCTTCGGCGGACCTCGCGTCGCTACGCCATACTGTCAATGCAGCACCACAGTCTCTGGCAAGCAATACGTCACTTCAGCCTCTCTGATAGACAACAGCTGCGTGGACTACACCTCATATCCTTCACCAGTTGTCCCCGTCACCGAAGCCCCAGCTACCCAAGCCCCGGTACAAACTCCATTCACTGAGACCAACGACGGCACCGTCTTGGTATACACAGCTTACACTCTTGACTACTTCATGGCTTATACTGTCCAAGTCACGGCGACACGAGGTTATGGTGTACCATCAACTGTTTCCACGCCTGTGCCTACTCAAACTGCTGTTGACAACGACGGCAGCGGCCAGTGTGGAACATCTGATAGCCTGTCAAAGAAGGGCTTGGGTGAGGCTTGTGATAGGGCTATCAATGAGTTCGACGCCGATACTGTGTACAAGGGTTACACCACGCGATACAGTCGGTCTAACAAGGGTATCCTTATGGTTGCCTCGGTTGGTCAAGCTGCCTGTATTGCCAAGTTTGAGTGTGATGACTACGGTATAGGAATGAAGGGTAGTGACATTATTGCAGCTCGCGAGAACGCTAAGAAGAACGACGGTATTTGGATTTGTGGACATATTCGTCTATCTAACTCATGCAGCGTTGTTATGGACTACTGTACACACTGTAATAACAGCGGTTAGGCTTTTATTTTCTCGCATAGCTTATAACATTTAGACTATTTCTCTTCATATAGCAAACATCAGTTTCTTAAGAATCTGTCCGGAGTCCACCAGCCTTTCCAATTCCTCCACCTGCAACTTGCACTGGTTCTATATCCTGGAGCACTGTTCGCTGGCCTTTTATCTTTGATACGCATAGATTGCATAACTGCTTTGTAATATTACCACACTAGAAGTATTTATCTCAAAAGACTTTTGACAGCGGCCAGATAAGATCAACAAAGCCCGAAAAGCCTCAAGTCCTGCGTAACAAACTGTCCGAGTCCTTACACCCCCAAGATACCTACAGCCGAGGTTTCCTTCGCCGTGTCCTCGTGGCCGGAACATACAGAATCCTCCGGCTGTATACTCAAAATTGGAAATTCCACAATATTGTCACCTTCCAGATATCCCTCACTATCTGCCAAATGCTCAAAGGCAAGGTCGGAAGTTGCCTGACCGTGTGGAAGGACTTCGGGTGGGAAGACCAAGTTCACGGCATAGTAGAATGCTGCGGCTGCAGAAAAGCAGATAACCCAACCTGTCTGGTATATGTGAGTCGCAGCCATAGAGACCCAGGTTGGATGATAAGCTCCAATAAGCCCTGGGATACCGAATACTGCTGAGCAAACCCAACATCCGAGTGCCTTCAGATTCCAACCGCCAGTGTAAAAGTACAGTGAGCCTTTGGATGGGTTGAATAGCGACGGAGTATGGATATTTCCACGTTTGACGAAGAAGTAATCAATAATAATGATCTGAGTATGTTAGTTTCTTGAGACCCTGGGGTATCGAAGCGGAAGAGGGCTTACGGCACAAATAGGGGAAATGAAACAATTGTAACTGCCGAGAAATATCAAGAAGGCCGATCCAGAAGCTACAGAAAAGGTAGGTTTTGTCAGCATTTGATTTAAGCATTCAAGGGATGTAGAGAGTCTTACTCAAGAGCTTCCACGGAACAATGGCGAGGGATAGAATTCCGCAACAAATCTGCCCCCGGACAATTGTAAACACTTTCGGTACTAGACCGGTAACATCGGCGCCTGAAAGATGTGTTAGAATTCTCAGGTAGCATCCTAGAGAAGCCCAATCTCACCAAAGGGAATAGCGTTACAGCCGATGTTCACGCCCAATACCGACAACGCAAAGCCGAACGAGGCAAAGAAGCACCCAGCTCGAGCTGCTGGACTCCAAAATCGATCAAGGATTGCGTTGAGAAGATCCCACTGGTTCCAGTATGCGTGGCCGAATTTCCCTTGCACTGCAGCTGTAGCACCAATACCAAAAAAGAAAATCAGCGTCTTGCTGAGGAAGATGGACGATGATTGCCTCCAGCCAGCATCCTTGGGCCTACGGGTGTACCGAGTAAGGTCGGGTTGCTGTATGATTTGTTAGTTGACTGTCAGAGCTCGCAAGGATGCTTCCAGATCCATTCATACTCACATTGACTAGCAGCGCAGACGTGACGCCCAAGCAGCTATTTATTCCATTAAGCATTGCCCATCCGAGGGCTCCACCCTCTACTTCTGTGCTTGAAGAAAGAGAATTCATACGAATTCCTCCTCCGTAATGAACACACCAGGAGAAGACGCCGATACAAGCTAGAGGGCAGATTATGGACTCAGCCTAGGACTTGTTAGCCTCGAAGCGAGTAAAGGTCCAAATAGTGTACGAACCGCGAACAAAAACTTGATCTTGCGTGGGTGGACTGCCAAAAAGGGCATCTCAATGATCCAGAACAAGAAGAAGGCCAGAAGATCCCTAGACGTGATGCCAGCGCTGGCAGGCAAGTGGTTGGTCATGTTCCACCAGGATTCTCCAAAGACGCATCTCAGGAGGACGCTGAGTAGCTGAGACCCAAAGTATGACTGGACTCCAAACCTGCAATGCTGTCAGTACGAAGCATCCTGTCTCTTAGCTCAGATCTCGAGGGTCTATCTTACCAAATAGTAGCCACCACGGCTCGGATCCAGACGAAAAAGAACTGGCCATACCTACACTTTTCGTTAGTAAATTCTATCATGTGAGGTCTCAAATCTGTGCGAGTGTGATGACGAACATTCCGAAGACACTTCGAGCCAAGACGGGGTAGCCAACATGGTACCTTGCGCCTGGACGACCAAGAGCAAGAGCAACAGAAGATGAAATCAAGTTGGCCTAGTTCGAGGTTAGCTGTTGTTCTTCGGCCATGGCGTTTTAACTCTTACTATGATGCATGCAATCAGAGCTTGATGCCAGTTAAGGCCGACAGCGATCAAACTCGCGCCGTTTGACCATTGACTTGCGTTGAACGCGTTCTAGACGGTCGCGCAGAAAATTAGCGATATATATCAACAATGGGGGACAAATGAATGCTGGCTTACACCCCACCAATAACTGCTGAGTGAGATCCTGACTCAAAGGTTAGCAAATTGTGCAAAGCTCTCGTCTTCAACATGACACGCACCAGGACCATGTCCTTGCATTCGGCGGAGTAGGCGCGAGATCCTTGTTAATCCAAGGCGAAGACTTGGTTCCATCCACAGAGTTTGTAGTCAACACTGCCTTCCACTCAGCCTTTGAACGGGGAACTTTTGGCATCTTCATGATGGATCAGGCGAGAGGTGATTGATTCGGTAGCCACTTGTCGCTTGCGAGATCCTTTTCAGCAGAGTGAGGTGCATGTTGCAACTTATACAACTCTAAGGGTATGTAGCTTGTGATTTAGCATATCAGCAAGGCCACACTAAGTTGACTATCACTAGTGTTGTGGCATGTTGGATGATTTGTGCAACTCGCTATCTGTCGGAACGGCCATATCGTTATCAGCAAAGACCAGCGCTAGAGTGGCGTTACGGATTATCTCTCAAGATAGCGATATGACGGGTTGACCCGACGCTAAAAAGGATGCTGTAGCTCGAATGCGGACCATTCCGAAGCAGTTATCTTCAGCCAGTCATAAAAACAAGGGTAAATAAAATATTTTGTTAGTTTTTGACTACTCTCATCTGTGCATACGGATCGTTCAGCTGGACTTGAGCTCCTTTCCGCTTTGCGAATGTCAAACTTCCTATCATCAGTTCATCACCATATCGCTTTCGCAAACATCTAGGGTTTAGTTCACCAAAGGCTCACAGAAATTATGCAAGAATTTGATACCATCTTGCGCAATGCCCACGTCAATGGCTCCTTCATTTGCGATATAGGCATCAAACGAGGGGTTATTGTCGCCCTCGGCGTAGGCCTTGTTGCAACCGAGGACACGCAAACAATTGACTGCAATGGAGCCATTGTGACTCCAGGCGGGGTTGATGGCCATGTCCACCTGTCTCAGGATCGTTCGCCCAGAGCCAAAGAAGCAGGCTATACTAGTGCCGATACAGGTACACATGCGCTCTTCCTCCTCGGATGTTGTACTTTCCACTAATTCCAACATGTAGTCGACACTGGGACTCGGAGTGCAATTGCCGGAGGCACGACGACAGTCATCCTATTTGCAGAGCAATCTCGGGGCCAGTCCATGAAAGAGCAAGTTGACAAGTACCATGAACTTGTCAATGACCAAGGCTCATATGCCGACTACGGGTTCCATGCCATCATCACTGATCCCACGGCAAAAGTGCTAGAACAAGAACTTCCAGAGCTTGCCCAGTCTGGTATAATGAGCATGAAGCTATTCCTCACATACAAGCACATGAGGATTTCGGATCGTCAGGTACTCTCAGCGCTACAGAAGGCACGGGAGCTAGGAATGGTGGCACTAGTGCACGCAGAGAATGGGGATCTTGTCGATTTCTTCACTGAGCATTTAGAGGCTCAAGGACTTACAGACCCGAGGTTCAAGGCGATAGCGCATCCTCCAGAGGCTGAGGCCGAAGCCGTCAATCGCGCTATTACATTCTCTTCGGTCATGGATACACCGATGCTCATCGTTCATGTCTCTGTTCGACAATCGATGGATGTTATTCGCAAGGCCCAATCATTGTTGAGGCCAGTATTTGCCGAGACATGTCCTCAGTACCTATTATTAGGTAAAGAGAATCTCGACAGGGATCATTTCTGTGGTGCCAAGTTCGTCTGCTCGCCCCCTTTGCGCAGTGACCCAAAGGATATTGAGGAAATATGGAGAGGAATCATCAACGGCACATTCACCATATTCTCATCAGACCACTGCTCATATCGGTAAGAAATCACATGCTATCTATCGCCCCTTGTAGGGAGACTTGACTCAGATCAACTCAGGTTCAATGACAACAGGGGGAAGAAGTTGGGCCATTCATACAGCAAAAGTGGCGAGGTTCAAGGAGTGTAAGTTCTGAGTGAGCAACATGTACCTGGTTAGGGCTGACCATCATTAAGCTTTACGAAAATACCCAATGGTCTTCCTGGAGTCGAGACCCGGATACCGTTGCTCTTCTCTGAAGGTGTCCTCAAGCGTCGGTGCATTGATGTTAAGAGATTTGTCGAACTCACGTCTGAGAACCCAGCGAAATTGTATGGCCTCTATCCACGCAAGGGTGCCATACAAATCGGATCAGACGCCGATATTGTCATATGGCACCAACAGGATACGTTCTCGCCTAGAAGGTTGGAACACAATCTACACCTGCATGATGGTTGTGACTACTCGCCGTATGAGGGCATTGAGTTTTTGAACTGGCCTCGAATTGTTCTCGTGCGGGGAAGGGTGGTCTTCCAGGATGGCATTGTAACAGGCAACAAGGGCTATGGTCAGTTCTTGAAAAGGAAAACATGCGCTCTGACCTATCAACGCCGAATGGACAAGGAATGGGATGTATTGCGTGCCTCTATGTGAGCGGTATAGCAGGCAATGGAGTTGGGAGCATGACTTAGACTTATAGGCTCGTTATCAAGAGAGAAAATAGAAAATACATTGTCACCGACTCAAACGTATGCTGATAAGCACCGGGTTCTAAGGCTATTTCGCTCCCTGCTAAAACTACCTACGTGCCGTGGACCGGTTCCGTTTCGATGTTGAATAATGAACCCCATTCACTAGCAAGGCCTGATGTTGTCATACCGAGATGTCGAAGCATGCCGTACAGTACAGTTGCAACCGAGTCTAAAACCATAACAGAATATTTCCTTTCCCAGAATATGGCTCTTTGTGCAGCCGCAAGGTTGGTGCACATGATGAGAATGACCCGAGCCCCGTTTTTGACAACCTGTGCAACCATTTCGTCCAACTCTTTCTCTTGAACAGCGGCAAAATCAAAGTTTGACGTCAAGCCGGAGCATTGAGATCTTTTTCCTGCTATAGAGAGCCCTTCTGTTGCAAAGTTCGCGCGAATTGCAGCATTAACCTCTGCTATATATGGTGTCACGAGACCGATTTCTGGGGCCTCGCTGCGAAGTAATATGTCCCTCATTGCCAACACCGATGATGTTGCTGGAATACCGGTAGTATTCTCAATCATCTGACATAGAGTCTCGTCTGAAGAAAACCCCAGCCAGGCTGCGGATGTGCCGCTCCAGCCAATGATATCGACTTTTGCATCACCCAAGAGCTCCGCTGCCTCGAGCATTGACTCCAGGGTAAATTGAGAGTTTGAATCGTCAGAGAGTTCGATCTTGGTAACCCGAAATCTTGCAAAGTGAAGGCTAGCTTCTATTCCCCCGCGTGAAAGACTGAGAATCATTTGCTGCGTCAACGGTTCAAGTGTTGTATTTGATGAGGGTACAATAATTCCCAAGCGAGCTCTGCGTGGCATTGGGGTTGAGTGAGAACACATATTTGACATGCAAGATTTGGTACAGGGCCGATGCGACTGATGAGGTTATTATTAGAGATGTACTTCCATTGACAGAAATATATTATAGGACCGGCACTGCACCATCCGCAAATAAATGGGCTACGATTAATCTGTAGAAGAAACGTGATTACGAACAGGCGTCATGATTCGGAATGGTCCGCAATCAAAGATAAGAGATAACACCAAGTCACCGATAAGACTTGCCAGCCGCATTCGGCTAGCCTCAGCATCGGGCCACTCCGATGCGATGCCGATAGCAGAGACACATCCCATAACTTGGATCACATCCGTATCTCTACAACCTGTCAAAGTTGTCGCTCTGATCCGATTGCATCATGGAGCAAGAGAATATGACCGAATACGAACGTCCTGCAAAACGACCTCGGGTCTTGGTCGCATGTCAGAGATGCAAGAGCCGACGACAAAAGGCAAGATTATCATCAACTCCACGATCGCGATCCATCTCCATGCTAACCGAGACAAAACTAGTGCGACAACTCGAGCCCAGCCTGCTCAAATTGTGACAAGGCAAAGGTATCGTGCATATACAGCAACCAAGCCTACCCATCGTCCTATGTCAAGAGGCTGGAAGACCGAGTTCGCCAACTCGAGGCAAATCTCGCGATGGACGATACTTCTCCAATCCAGGTTCCCAGCACTGGGAATCCTCGTTCAAGGCCAGCAGAAGATCTGCCAACCACCGCTCAGTCAGAGAGCCCTGCGCCAAGCAGTTCACCAGAAGCAACTGAGGTGACCTCGGGAACAGAGCGTTCCGGTCAACTTGCGCTAGGTTTGGGGGTCCTATCCTCGTGCGCAGGGGCTGAACCTCATTACTTTGGCTTCTCAGCTGGTCTAAGCCTTGCGCATTTCGTCCAGGTTGCCATCGACTCAGGGGAGAACCCCTTGGACGTGTCTCTACCTCAGCTCGCAGACAGACCCTTCTCTCACCAAGTGCCAAAAGCCAACATCACATTGGCCGAACCTCCCAAATATAATGCGGGAGCGAGCTATATACGGGCGTATCTAGCATTGGTGCATCCCCTGTATCCGTTCTTGAACGTGGAAAGGTTGTGGCAATTACATCGTTCTATCACCAAGCGACGAGGTGGACAAGAATCTGCTTGTGCTGAACAGATTGACTTGACAATAATGCATTTGGTATACGCCATTGGGTCTAGGTGCCTTCAGCTGCTTCAAAAGTCTAGCATTTCGAGTACAGTTTCTGAGGGGCATTTTCTTCGAGCCATGGAGCATATTCGTCAGGACCTCAAGTTTACGAGCACCAAGTCCATCGAAGTGACGTTACTTCTCGCCATCCATTCAATGCGCTCTCCTTACGGTAGGCGAATCCTTATGAAAGTTCCTTTTACCCATGTGTACGCGCGCTGACGAGGTCATGCCAACTATAAGGTACCAGTGTATGGCATCTTGCTGGCCTGGCTATCCGTCAATGTCTCGAACTTGGACTCCATAAACAACGCCTCGTGGATCGTCAAAATATAGAAGTAGACCACCACCGCAAGAGACTGTTTTGGAGTGCCTATATCTTTGAGAGGAAAACAGCTCTAGTTCTGGGCCGGCCATTTGCTCTCTCTGACGAAGAAATTGATCTTTCCCTGCCGGCGGATATGGACGATGGTAATCATGCCACCACTCCAGATGAAATGCAGCAACACATCCTGGACCACAGACCACAGTATAAAACGGCCCTCAGTTTTCACCGGCGACATATACAGCTTTACCAAATCCACAGCGAGATTCGCCTGGCCCTGTCACGAATGAAGAAAAGCCCATCAAAGGAGGGCCTGCGTATGACAACGTCCAAATTGCTCCGACAACTGGACCAGTGGAAAACACAAGTTCTAACGACGTTCCGTGAAGACGTGTCCGAGGGGCCTGACGATTCGACAAGGCTTACAGACTACTTTCGAGAACAGGATAATGCCGACAGCGAGGAGTCGTCGTCTTCAGAAACTTCCCAACACCAAGTGTTTCTCAAAAGGCCTGTCGAGATGGAAAAGAACGAGCTACTACTAGAATACCACAAAGCCCGAAGGTCCTTGCTTCAACCATTAATGACTGAGAATTGCCACAATTACCCATTTGAGACAGCAGACTACGCGGCATGCGCCGAGTCATCTGGGCAAATATGCCGACTTTACAGGCGCCTCCATCGTCTCTCACCGATTCCATTCTCACTAAGAGATCTACACGCCGTTTTTCTTGCTGGTTTCACGTTGATTTACTGTATCCGGCTTTGTCCCTCTATCCATTCGGTGGAGCGCATCGGCGATGTCGGGGCCTGTTCCACTGTATTATATGTCATCACAGAACAGTGGCCAAGTGCAAAGAAGTACCGTGACGCTTTCGAGACGATTTCGGAGAAAATGCTAGACCCCGTGAAAGGACAGCACCTTGGAAATCACAGTACTGGAGGCTTGTCGAGCCGAGAGACACATTGCACGACAGCGGTTAACAGACCGAGACAAAGACTATCCCGCATGCCACATGTACCCGACGGGGATGTCCATATGGCATCAAACTATGTAGAGATGAATGAGTACGGCGCTAGGAGAGAGTCTTTAGAGCGTTGTGAGACTCGGAGACGCGTCTCTGATGAAATACCTGCACAGTCCTCATTGGAGTTCACCCAGCCAACATATTTACTACTCGATGGGGACCGATTTACCGATGCTACAAATCCTGTCTCTCACTTCCGACAAAGCATAGACTTGGACTTGGATCATGAAATTTCTGATATCGAGAAACTTCTCTCGAGCGAGGGACTGGAGTGGTTTACTGGGGCCGTTCTGTAGAGACGGGCAAGTCGATTTTATTGTCACATATTGTAATGCCAGATTGTTCAGCCAAGCTTCTGATAATTTTTTATAATAAAAGCGCACTACCAAACCGCCGGATGGCATAATGACCAGCCCTGCCGATAAGAAGAACTAAACTAGACTGAAGACGGTAGCAATCTACAAGCACTTCAACGCTCCGATAAGCCATTTCCCCTCACATCTCTTTCGCACTCAACCCCTCGGAACCATCCGAATTATCTCGACTGCCCCGCCAATGCGGGGTTACGGAAAGTTGAGGCAGTTAACTCACTTGTCACAGGCAGAAAATATAAATATTTATTACAGTAGCTGTCCCAGTGCTCAAACCTGCCAACCCAAGCCAAACAACCGCCTTATCATTACTGTTACTCCACGTAAAACACTTACGACTGCAAATTCATATAAAAGTCATCATGGAGGCATTTGATCTCGTTATCACCAATGGTGTATGTGTTACCGCTTCTGATATAGGTGCTTACGATATTGCCATTAAAGATGGCAAAATCGCCTTGCTTGCTCCATCGGGATCACTTGCTGGGACAGATGCGTTGCGGATAATTGACGCTGAGGGCGCATACGTGACAGTAGGTCCCATTCCCACTGTTGGATAGAATAAACGCTCACAGGACAATGCATATAGCCTGGTGGCGTTGATTGCCATGTTCATCTTCAAGAACCTGCCATGTTTGGGAAGGGTTCCTCATCTGATACATTTGAAACGGGTAAGTCGTATAATACACTACAGGACCTTATTCATGGAAACCGCACTTTGACACGAACCAAGGAACCCGATCGGCAATTGCTGGAGGCTGTACCACCATTGTTTGCTTCGCTCCTCAACAGAGACACGAGCCCTCACTGCTGAAGCCTTTGGCCGACGCCCACGAGAAGGCTCGAGGGAACACCTACTGCGACTACGGGTTCCATCTCCTTGTCTCAAATCCCACCGACACGGCTCTCTCCGAGCTTGGAATGCTCAAGGCCGAGGGCGTCACATCCCTCAAGATCTATATGACCTATGAGGCGCTCCAGCTCCGCGACGATCAAATCCTATCAGTTCTTCACCATGCTCGTAACAACCATATTCTCACCATGATCCATGCAGAGAATGGTGATATTCTGAACTGGCTGACAGATCAACTTGAAGCTAGCAAACTCTTTGCGCCAAAATATCATGCAACATCACGTCCGCCTGCGCTCGAAGCGGAAGCAACCAACCGTGCCATCGTGCTATCGTCTATCATTGCTAATACACCTATCTTGCTAGTGCATATTAGCGACCCAGATGCAACATATCGCATTCGGCAAGCCCAGACAGCTGGCCAGCCTATCTTTGCTGAGACTTGCCCGCAGTATCTCTTTCTTACGCGCAACGATCTAGATGCGCCAGGCTTCGAGGGTGCCAAGTTCGTGTGCTCACCACCTCCACGCGATGAAGCATCGCAGGATGTTATTTGGGAGGGCCTACGGAATGGAACATTCACTGTTCTGAGCTCAGATCATTGCCCATTCTCCTATGATGATACAGAAAAGGGCAAGAAGGCTTGCATTACGCATGACCATCCTGTCGGAAAGTTCAGGCACATTCCCAACGGAATTCCCGGGGCAGAAACGAGACTCCCTCTTGTGTTTTCTGCCAATAAGCTACCCCTAACGAAATTCGTGGAGGTTATATCAACAAGTGCGGCAAAGCTATATGGGCTATATCCGAAGAAGGGAGCAATGATGCCTGGCGTGTCAGATGCCGATCTCGTGATTTGGTATCCGAATGACAAGTTGCCTAACGTGACAATTCGAAACGAAGCATTGCACCACGCCAATGACTATACACCGTACGAAGGAAAGACAGTGGAGAACTGGCCAAGATATACAATCTTGCGCGGTATGGTTGTATGGGACAACGGAGAGATAGTAGGCAAGAAGGGATATGGCGAGTTTGTTCCGCGACAGCCTGGTGTATTGAATGACATGTGGAAATTTATGGGAGAGCAGGAATTATTTAATTGATACTAGTCGGAGAATTAGAAGATAAAACTCAGCACTTATCATAGCCTCGATGACATGAATCATGCTAGAAAGACTAAACACTCTGTACCAAACTTCAATTGCTCGTCTCCTGGGCCAACTGAAACTGACTCACAAATCTTCTCTCAGAAGCATTCCTTTCTTGATGCCCAGTCTTGGCCAGCTGGATGTCCCCCCAAGTTCTGCCACCAGGTGTATCAATAACGAACCAGTCACCCTTCTCAACTTTGAAGTCCTTGCGACCGCCGACTCGGTACCATCGGCCGCTTTCGCCACCCTTGACAATATAGTTAACACCCGACGTTCCATCTTCACCACCATTCATACCATACGGCCTGGTCCCGCGCCTCTCACTGACCACAGAACAGCCCATATCTAGACCAAACTCATAAACTCGACGGATGCCGTTCCGCCGTTCCACTGGCCTTTGCCACCAGAATCATCCCGTATGCTGAACTCGCGCAGGACTATAGGATATCGCTTCTCTATAATCTCTGGATCGCAAATCTTGCATGCACGCCGCTTGTACCGTGCCAGCCCAGACCAGCACCACTCCCGCCGCAAATAGTGTCACAAAAGCCAAAGCCTGTATCAGCCTATCAGGTATCAAGTTACCAGTTGTAACGTCGATATTGCCATCGGTGCCAAAAGAAACAACGTTGCAGTCACCCTGACTGGCAGCAGATGCTGCAAATGCCTTGATAAGCACATCAGTCACCCTCTGTGATGTAATAGGATTGCCGGCACAAACGGCAGCTTCAGGTGATGGATTAAGAATGCTGCCCTCTGGAATTGTGGACGTCAGAGGGCGGAGACAACCTTCATTCAGAGGAATACCCTGATTTATGAGGCAGCGCATGACGTATAGAGTGGCGCTTCGAGTGATGGCTTGAGGGGCGTTGAAGGAATGATACCCTTGCTCACCAGTACCAGTCCAGTCGAGATGTGCTGATGCAGTGTCGGGATCAATAGTGATAGTGAGCTGGATCGGCGTGCCAACATCTATGTGGTCGAGAGCAAATAGAGGTTTCCTTCCAGTTTCTTTATACGTGCGCAAAAGGAAGTCTCGAACGCAGGCCTCGGCATTGTCGGTGATGGCATGCATATTGAAATGCACATTCTCAAGGCCATGTTCAGATATCAGTTCTGAGACAAAGTATGCTCCTTTAGCATTGGCTGACACCTAAGCCTTCAGGTCGTTGATGTTATCTGCAAGCTTTCTTGTGCCCGAGCAGCCAGGAAGTCTCGACGGCTCCTCTAGTATGATCCTTGTAATCATCTCTTCGTCAAATGTGCCATCTTTGACTAGAAACTCTGACACAATCATAGCTCCCTCTTCGTATAGACTAACGCTACCAGCAGGCATAGAGCCGGGAAGAATCCCTCCAGTCTCTTGGTGGTGTCCTCTCGAGGCGGTGTAGAAAATAATGTCCTTGCCCTCGTTATAAAAAATGGGTGTGATACAAGTAATATCCGGTAGGTGTGTCCCGCCTGAGATTGGGTGGTTTGCAACAAGAACGTCTCCGGGGCGGAGCGTTCCTCTGTATTTGTTGTGCTGATACATCACGGCCTGCTCCATTGATCCTAGGTGAACTGGCACATGAGGAGCATTGGCAACAAGACGACCCTCAGGACTGAACAAGGCGCAACTGAAGTCCAGGCGCTCCTTTATATTAACCGAGACACTCGACTTTTGGAGGGCATGGCCCATCTGTTCCGCGATGCTCATGAAGCGGTGAGATAAGACCGTGAGCTCAACAGGGTCAACCCTCTTTGGACCAGGCATTTTCTCTCCACCATAATTGACTCGTGGCTCGCTCTCCAGCTCCAGAACAACATGGCGCTCGAGAACAATCGCTTTAGCTTCAGGGCTAACAATAATGGTCTGAAGGTCATCAAGAATGATAGCAGGACCTTGGACAATGCAGCGCTTGTCGAGAGAGTTAAAGAGGTATAGGTGAGCATCAGACCAGCCTTTTTGGAAATATACCCTGACGCTATTCGAAATCTTGTCATTGGAAACAGCTGTCAGTGAAGATACGTCCATTTGCTTTTCCAAGTTGAAGCCTGGTTCTACCGACGGGCTCTGGGCAGTGGCCCGCACTCTCACATTCTCGACAAGAATATCGCGCCCAGACATTATGAAGGAGAATTGTCTCTTGTGCTCGGCGGTGAAGGCTTCAGACTATGTCCCCTGTTCTGGACGTGGAATCATAAACGTTGTGTCTGACCCTACGTATCGAAGATTGAGAAAATGTTGAAACGTGATAGACTGCATTGATACGCCGTCCAAAATGAGCTTCTCGGTTGCTCTGGACTCCAGATCCTCGAGGCGGGCATCAAGCTCGGCCAGAGACGTCTCTAGGGGCAATGAACATGGTAGCTGAATGTCGTGAACAAGATCCGCCAACGCCATACCATAAGCGGATAGAATAGATGAGTAACGGTGGATCAAAATTCGATCGATTCCAAGGTTTGCTGCTATTGCCTAAATTCTCGTTCAATATGTCTTCTTTTAGCATGTAAAGTGGCTGACTTACGCAGGCGTGTTGTCCTCCGGCTCCGCCAAATACACCCACCTCATGGTCCGATGTACGATATCCCTTGGCTTCTGTCAGGGATCGAATAGGTCTGCACATCGTCTCATTCGCCACCTGTAAGAAGCCAAGGGCCAGCTCTTCAACTGTCTTTGTAGGAGCACCAGCAGCCGTCATATCAGCATTGACAGTAGCTAACAACTCCTCAAACGCAGCCCTGCTCCCTTCGTAATCCAGAGGCTCATTCTCATTCGGACCGAATATTTCGCTCGAACAACTTTGGTCTAGTTTGATCACCGATTCGCAGAAGATCTTTAAAGCCTCTTGTTACGACCAGGGCACAGGGGGTCGTGGAGCGCTCCAGCAACGCGTTAGTAGCTACCGTGGTGCCCATTTCGATAGATTCGATGTCGCTGGTATCAATCTTTTCGCCACGAGGTAGGGTCTGACCCGTGGCCGCTTCGAGAATACGACGGTTGCCCTCTGTAGGAGCGTCGCCGTAGTTTGCTGGGTCATTGCTCAGAAGCTTGACGAGGATATCCGGTTTGCCTGGGACGATGCCGAGACAGTCCCTGAAAGTTCCTCCGCGATCTATCGCAATACGGATTTTTGACGCGGGTGAAGTTGACTCGTCAATGAAAGGCATGATGCAATATTTAGATTGGTCACCAAGATGATGTTATAGGCGAGTGAAGTTGAGGACCTGAAAAATCGAAGGAACTAGATGTTGTAAGAGATTGTCTTATAAGTGAGTCACTGCGACAGGTCTTGGAAACATTGTTTACAACGGGCTCGAGAACTGAGATCAGATCTAATGGTGATTCATGCCTCGAACTAGCCAAGACCATTTTGGCTCGGTGCCCATGTCCGCAGCCATTCAGACACTATTTTGCAATTGCTATCTTGGTTTGCGGGGTAGTTCGGACTGGGCCAAGATATGTATGAGTGAGTGTTATCGGAGTATCCGTAAGAGCGGCGAAAATAGTCCGATAACTAAGCACACCGTCTCCACATTCCGCATTAGGATACCTATCAGAGGCCATCACGGAGTCTGACCGGAGTTCATGTCCGAAGCATGGTAGCATGTCACACTCACAAGGCTCTTAATGCTGACTCGTGTTGACATGAGGAGGAGCAACAACGAAGCGCCAGTACGGATGCAGAAGGCTCGCTAAATATAGGAGCAATATCGCGTTTTCCAGGGGAAAAGTAACTGTAATAGTTTCATAATGTTTTTAATATATATTTAGAGTGAATGCACTACTGGCAAGAAATCTCAATGGCACGGGAGTAGGCCGAAGCTTCATGACAGATAAGCACATCATGTCATCACGAAGGATTTACTAACAGAGACAGGATAATCTAGCTCAATATCCTGGCAGATCCCTCCAATGGAAAGGGCAATATGTTTTGAACGGGCACTCATCCAGGGTCTACGAGAATCTCTTCATGGATTATAGTTAAGAAAATTGGGTTTTAGCTATATGAGACGAAAGGTCTTTGTCTACTTAATATGCTGGCAGTAAATGGCATCTAAAAAGCGGAGATAGTTTGCTTAAATTGATATCATGGATGTATTCACTAATGACTTTGTGTACTGCGTTATCGTGTAGTAGAAGTAATGAGCGTTGGCACGATGTAATTCTCCAACGCGGCTAGTTCTTTGTGTAAAGGAAAATGATCATGAGCCTGAAAAGGCATGGCAAGTAGATAGCAAGAAACGTAATATCCCCCTGGCTGACCTTCAATTGGCATCACCAAACATATTGAAAGTGAATGTTCTGCTTGTCTGTGAGATCCCGAAAGTCCGTATCCATATGCACTGCAGTGTCGGATTCGTTATCAATCATCCCTTCGACGATTCTCTCACCAGCAGTACAGCCCGTACAAGATCATGATGACCATGGACAAGCCGTAACTGCAAGGAATAGCACCCATACAAAGTGGATAAAGAGGCGCCTGCTCGGCCTTGAAGAACTGTGGTCCGATAATATTGGACACACAGTATGCTATGAATATGAGAGCATTGACAGTTACCTTCTTAGTGTGGCCTGCAGTGTTTGACGAGTTGATACCAAGAGCCCCAACATATGGTCCGAAGTAAAAGTCAGACATATACAAGGCCGCTGGGCGATCGTTGGAGTCCTTGGTCGGGAGGGTGTACAGGAAGACGGCGGAGATGAGGCCGACTAGGATGCCAAGCAAGACCCAGGCTGTGCGGCACTGCTTCTTGGGCATATACTTTGCGCACAAGAAAACGCCGCCGTTGCAAAGATATGAAGAGATGGTCTGAATGATACCGATGGGCATCATGAGCAGTGTAGAGCGTTGGGGGGTATACGCGAGACCTTGAACGACAAGAGGTGCAAAGTTGGTCAGGCCTCCATTGGGAATGGAGATGACCGTGTTGAACATGAACATGAGCCATGTCTTAGGATCCAAGAAGGCCTCAATCATTTGTTCCTTCTTGAAGGTCTTGTTTTCGACGCCTGTCTGGTCCACTCGCAGGTGATCAATAACAATAGCCTTCTCTCGCTCGGTGACGAATTTGGCCTTGACAGGACTGTCAGGTAGAAACAGTCCGAGAACAAAAGCCCACACAATAGTGATACCACCGCATATCCAGAACATAGCCCTCCACTGATGTTCACCAGCCAAGAAGCCAATGCCCCAGCCAATAGGGCCAGTGAAGCACACTAACAGGATCAGCACCGATAACGATGAGTCCACAGCCAGTGCAAATGTCATTCGATTTACCGTTTAGTGCACAGTCCGTTTCTGGCGAAGGAGAAGTAGGAGATACCTCGACCCTTGGACCAGAAGAGTTATTCGCCTTCCCCGGCATGTTTGACTTGGACTCTTGGGCCTAGACTTATGCATTAATACATTTATCATAATTCCTGACTGTAGGAGAAATTAAGAGATACAAGTCATAAAGGACTCTCACAGCAGAACACTGAACTTAGCCTCGGCTAAAGTATGGGAAGCCGGCCACGTTAGGTCTAGTGGAGCAATTTCACGCTGAACCACAGAGTGCTGGGCCATTAATTCTAACTCTATCATCACCTCATAGTCAATCATGAAGTTTTGAATGCCGTGCCACTCCGCTCCACTACTCAATCTCTCACCTAAAATTGTGGCCATGCGACCTTCAACGGCGTGCTTGAACTGCAGAAGTTCTAAGCGCAGATGCGATCGGGTAGACAGCTCGGCAGCATGTTCCCAATGTATTCAGCGAAACTTGCAGTGTACAACTACTACTATCACCAGCACTCAGCTTCCAAGGTCATCAGAAATTCAGGACTCTCCACGCCTTGGTCGGTGTGTCCATACAGAACATGAGAAGAAATACTTGGTAGATCTCTACTTTCGCTTCATCCATGATTCCCCTCACAGCCTCTTCCACGAGCCCACATTTAAAGCCAGCGTTGCGGAAGGCACAGTATCTCAACCTGTCCTTCTTGCTATGCTGGGTTTATCTGCAAGGTATGTATCATTCCAAGGTCCTTTTCATGACCATACGTTCAATAGCTCTCATGAGAGTCCAGGTTTGCCACAGACCCTGATGTTGTTGCTCGTGGGTCAATGTATCGCGCTCAAGCTACTGCAGCACTGAAGGAAGACCTGGAACATGTCTGTATCGAAAAAATCCAAGCTTGCATTCTTGTCGGAAACAACTTCTTCGGCGAAGGTGATGCAGATGCTGAGTCTTTGTATTTTGGTTTGTCATTGGCTCTGAGTCTCTCTTGAACCATATCTAACTGTCAACCAGGACTTGCAAGTCGAATGACTCAAATTCTGAAGCTGGGTGAGATTGAAGAAAGTGATGACGGCGTGATGCGAGAAGTCAAGAGACGCATATTCTGGACGTGCTTCATTATCGACACTTGGGCCAGTGGAGGTTCTAACCTATCACCACAGTTCAGATGGGGAACCAAACAACCTGGAGGGCCACTCGACGAATACATGTTCTACAACATGAGATCGGGAGATGGGGACGTCGTAGACTTGGACTGGAAGCCTGGATTATGGGCTCACATGGTCAGACTGGTTGGACTGTATGCTGAAATACAGAATCTTCAGCAAGAACTCGCGAATGGGGTTGAGTGGAACGAACCCTTCATAGACGAGTCAGTACAACGACTTGAAGCTGAGCTCAGGGCTTTCGAGGAGGGTTTGAGCCCTGAATTGACGTTCTCAAGGGAAAACCTGGCTTCTTTCGTCAGCCGTGGCTTAGGACGCGTCTTCATAGCCTTTCATCTGGGCTATCATCACTACTATACGCTTTTATTTTACCAATACCTTGACCATCGTCGGCCACCAACAAGAAACAGCCGCAAGTACGCTAGCTCCTGTAAAGCTCATGCTGCTATTGTATGCGACGTTCTCAAGGCCTCACGGGAGGTCCCTGGGGCCGAAGCACTCTACAACATCGTGGGACATGTGACAATCGTGTCGTCGTCAGTGCTGTTACACACATATCTATTTGGAGAGTCACATGAGCTTGAGGAATCAAGAGACCGGCTGAGTTCAAACCTCGAGTCGCTGGTGCAACTGCGAAACTATTGGCCCAGCGTGGAGATGATGGTAGGCCCATACCCTATTACTCGTCGATGATTGCTCATCAGTACACAGATCAAACGATTGGTTGTCTTTCAGAAGAATTGCATTCAGTCAATGAATGCAGAGTCTTACCGGTTCGACAGATGGATGGTCAAGTTTCTCATTGCTCAAGCACTTGCTCTTGAAGACAAGGTAGATGATAGCTGGTCTGCTGCCGGTGTTGACGCAACAAACGGAAATGTCCAGCTAGAACGAGGTCGCATCACTCAGGCCATGATTATGGACATCCAGGACTATGATACCGAGACCTAAGGAGTTATTTAGATAGCACAAATAATCAAGACGTGAAGAGGCGATTGCGAAGGGTATAAGGAATTAGTTTTAGAGTAGGCGTTAGTATTATAGGATAAATACGAAAGTCCAGAATAACTAATCCCTGCTAATCGGGAAGGTCGAGATTCTTACGTATTAGATGTAAGACTTAAATCTTTTTATACAGGTAAATAGGATAGTTAAATTAACCTTATAGCAATCCTAAACCTGTGCCGATTTATCCAACTTCTAAGCTCGAGTAGTTAACTCTGTAGAATAGCCTTACTTATAACTAAGCTAATGCTTAGGTTTTACTACCTCAAGCTGCGTACTAGGCGGCGGATCCCTTATCCCTTGCCCCTCGATGGTATCTTCAGCAGTTAGGTGCTCGTCAGGGCCAAACAGAGCATCGATCTCCTCAAGTGATCTTCTTCTGGTTTCGACCCAACAGAGAGCGACGAAGAGAACCTCTAGAACATCCCATGAGGCGTTTATAATATACGTCTTCCACCCAAGACTTTCAAGTGCGAATGGCATAATAAATGTCGCAAAAATACTAATGCTTTATGTTAGTAACAAATCTGCTGTATACAGCTATATATAACAGAAAGGGGAAGAAGCTGGGATGTATACTGACGCTGCTGAGTTGGATGTAAATGTATAGATACCCATGCCATTTGCTCGGAGAGAAAAGTTCAATACTTCTGTTGGATACATGACAAGCAATGACGTCCATCCAAAGCTATATCCACCTAAGACACGTAAGCTCATATCGTTCTTTGTGATCGCATTGCTAACCTTGAAAGAAGAATATACAAGCAACCGTTCCATAAACAGCACTAGGATCAGTTGAGGAGCCATACACTAAGTATGTGGTCAGATTAGTAAAGACAATAGGGCGTTTTACTTACGTTTAGTAAATATTCCGACTAGATATAGGAAAATCAGAGCAAAGACCAAACTTCCGATACCAAGAGCCTTGCGTCCGATTCTATCTGCAAGTAGTGTTCCTACTACTGCACAAGTGAAACACCACACATTCAGTGCGATATTGATTTGCAATTGACTGTATGTGTCATTTACACCAGCTTGGCTAAGCATGGTTCCTAGCCAGTAGCTTTCTAATAGTTAGTAGTCGAGTGAGTCACAATACGGGTAGTTACTCACGAGGCTATAGCGCTACCACTCAGATTTCCAATAATAGCAACAGACACAGCCAACATAATCCTTTTCCTGTTTGATGGTGATTTAGAAGCTTTAAGCCAGTTTTGAGAAGCAGGGTTTTCTTTCTCAAAAGCAATAGTGCCACAAATCTGCTGAAAGGAACTCAGTACATCAGGATGGCTGATATCACCGTCTGCCATAGTGGCAGCCAGCACATGGCGCGCTTTTTCGTTTTCTCCTTGTGAGACGAGCCATCGTGGACTTTCTGGGATGACTGGTAGTATTGCCAAACAAAGACAACTCGGCAACACTTGGAAGAGGGAAGGTAATCTCCATGACCAAGTGTCGTCAATCTGAGAGGTTCCGTAGGTAACGATGGCAGCCACCATACCTCCGAAATACCAGATATCGTAGTAGATTCCCAACATAATGGAGCGATACTTGGTTGGGGCAACTTCAGACGCATAAGTTGGACAAGCAATCGAGCTAAGTCCAACTCCGCATCCGAGAATAAATCGGCCAACGATGAACATGGCAACATTCTGAGCCGCGCTCTGTATAGCAATTCCGATAATTGATATAATAGCGGCTATTAGCATACCCTTCTTGCGACCGAAATTGTCAAGGACAGTACCTCCAGAAGGAGAAATAACTGCACTG
Source organism: Fusarium agapanthi (assembly GCA_001654545.1). Taxonomy (NCBI): domain Eukaryota; kingdom Fungi; phylum Ascomycota; class Sordariomycetes; order Hypocreales; family Nectriaceae; genus Fusarium; species Fusarium agapanthi. The sequence continues at coordinate 3,918 of LTDI01000055.1, read as the reverse complement.
CCAACCCAAATGATAGTAGAGCTTGCCGCCATAGTCGCTGTTGTCAGATGCATGTAATCAGAAAAGGATGGGAGAATCATCAATCCGTTCCTGTTATTGCGTCAGTTGGAGCTTTTATAGTAACAGGTTTGACTAACATCATGTTTCCATCATAGCCCAAGGTCTGCGACCGTTAAACATCATTACAGTATTGTAGTGGGGATGTAATTACCATTGAGTTGACTAAGACCGAGGCAAAGATCAATATGTTGACTAAAGCCGACTTCTGAGGCGTAAAGCGGCCGAGAAGATTAGCGGATTTGCTTGAGGTTTGCATTTCGATTCTTGTTTCTAAATAAAGTTATGAAATGGAAAGAATAAGAAAAGCAAGGGATAGTAGCGAGGATTTATAGAGAGTGTTGAGATAAGAGGCTGATTCAGGAGTTGGCAGATGTTCATACCAGGCATTTAATCGAGATTGAGGTTAATGTTACTCTTTCTCTATTAGTTTTCCCGCAGTCTAAGATAGTGGTCCCTGAGTAATAAGCTAGTCCATCCTAAGTTAGATTTTTCCGCATCTAATTCTGACCTTTCCTATAATGAAATGGTTTTTCCGCACAGTTTACTATGTGAAGGGCTAAGCTTTGCTCTTGGGCGAAATCCACACTCGTAAATGCCTCAACATTCTTTATAGAGTTCTAATGCTGATAAGACACGCTAGATAATGTTTCTTTTACACTATCTCTTTTCCCGCATTACTTTTCCCAATTGCTATAGTTTTCCGCACGCACGGACGATGAATTCTTGGTCTAATCATCTAATGCAAGAGAATTAAGTTTAGGGTTTTCTTACACATGCGGGTATTGCGAACATGCGTTACCAGATTGTCCTTCTCCTACCAATGAATTTCTCGCGTTCAAAGCAGGCTATTACTCCTTCTTATCATTATGAGAGATTTTTTGTAGATAAGAGTTCGAATAGGGAGATTTTAGAATTGTTACCCACGGGAATGTTTAGATAAATAGATACTAGGATTAGGCTTGTCCTGTGTTCATTGACATTTACATCGTTGGCTGGCCCCCATTCGTGTCGCGCATTTTCAAAAGCGAAACCGTTCCCAAAGTTTTTGTATCATACTTTCTTCCCTAACATTCACAATGGTTCTTGTCTTCCCAAAAGTCAACCGAGCCTCATGGAGGGAAGCCTCTATATATCAGATTTACCCAGCGTCCTTTAAAGACAGCAACGGTGATGGAATTGGAGATATCCGAGGAATCATCTCGGAGCTCAAGTACATTAAATCACTCGGTGTTGATATGGTATGGCTATCTCCCATTTTGGCATCGCCACAAATCGATATGGGTTATGATATTTCCGACTATAAGGACATCTACCCGCCTTATGGTACAATGGCCGATCATGACGCTCTAATTGCTGGTCTTCACAACCATGGTTTGAAATATATCCTTGATCTTGTTGTGAACCATACATCGGACCAACATCCTTGGTTCAGAGAATCCAGATCTTCAAAGACAAGCAAATATCGCGACTGGTATTTCTGGCGACCAGCTCGCCGCGATCCCGACAATGGCCAACGGTTGCCACCTAACAACTGGGAGTCTTTTTTTAGTACCAGTGCTTGGACTTGGGACGAGACAACACAGGAATATTACCTTCATCTCTGGTCTTCTGGACAACCTGACTTGAACTGGGAGAATCCTAAGGTGGTGAGCGCTGTGCACGATATAATACGATTCTGGCTCGATCGTGGCGTTGATGGGTTTCGAATGGACGTCATCAACTACATTTCCAAAACACCTGGCCTGCCCGATGCAATGATCAGAAAGCCAGGGTTCTTACAGAAGCCTACTGAGCACTGTGCTTGTGGACCTCTGCTGCACGAATACCTGCGTGGAATTGGTGCGATACTCAAGGAATATGAAGCATTCAGTGTTGGCGAGATGCCAGATGCAGAGCCTGAAGATGTTCTCCAAGCGGTGGGCCACGATCGTGGAGAACTTGCTATGGCATTTCACTTTGACATGTAAGTCAAACAACAACACTCCCTATCTGACAGCATCTGACGCCAACAACTGTACAGAGATGGGCTTGATCTAGGTGCCAACCACAGATTCGACCCCGCCGTATTCCAACCAACAGCACTCAAGAAAGTCGTCAACAAATGGCAAACATTCATGGCATCCAATGCAGGCTGGAACGCGCTTCATATGGAGAACCACGATGAGAGCCGCACCGTCAGTCGCTACGCTTCCGATTCTCCCGCTCTGCGAACAATATCAGCCAAGATGCTGGCAAACCATCTCGCTTTTCAATCAGGAACGCTTTTCATCTACCAAGGCCAGGAGCTCGCGATGGCTAATCTTCCCCGAGAATGGGGTATAGAGAAATACAAAGATATAGAATGTCTGAATCACTGGTCATCGGTACGGCTTAGTTACCACGACGATGTGAAGAAGCAAAAGATGTATAGGGAAAGATATCGACAGGTCGGACGCGACAATGCACGCACACCCATGCAGTGGAACTCCCAGAGTCCGCATGCCGGATTCATGCCCACGATGGCTAACCAAGCCGAGCCTTGGATGTCTATCCATCCTGATTTTGAGACTTGGAATGTGGCTAGCTTGTTGGCAGATTCACAGTCTAGTCTGCACCATTGGCGTAGAGTGCTCGAGTTTCGAAAGCAGCACGTCAACATATTTGTCTACGGTGGGTTTGAAATGTTGAATATGGACGTCGAAGAAGACATCATTGCATACATACGTATTGACAGCGCCCCTGGTACAAGCGCACTAGGAATGCCGACGGAAGCGCTGGTTGTGACTAGCTTTAGTGCTAGTGATGTCTGGTGGACCATTCCTCCCAAAGCAAAGAGTATTCTACTCAATTCGTCCGCAGACACAAAAAAGTTCAAGATCAATACCGAGGCAGTAGTAACTGCGCTGTGTAATTATGAGGGGATGAATGAATTGGCGCTTATTGACGGAATGGCTGCGATTAAATTAAGGCCGTACGAGACTTTGGTTGTGATGAAATAGTGGTAGTAAGGTGCTCAATATATAGCTACAGTATAGGAAGGTATAGCTTCTTTCATGGGGATCTTAGATATATAAGTGGTTTATTTTATTTTTGATTGTTTGTATTCTCTGCTTTAGCTCCCTACCCTGTCAACGCGGCGATGATTAATATAAGTGTAAAATTAAATAGGACAGAGCAATAAAAAGTACCTTCCTTAAGGAACTAAGTTCCACTCTCTTATATTAAATTAAAACAAACAGAGATGCAGATTGATAGGGCATATAAAGAAGTTGAGATCATACTAATAGTAAACGGTGTGACCTGATATTTTACATTATAAAAGCAGCTAGCCTTACTGTTACTCTTTTCAATTTGCACTAGTTCTTGATTAAGTATAGTTTAAGTTAGCGTTTAGCAGGAACTTGCTTCTGGCGGGATGATAATAGTATATATTAATTACTAACCCCCCCTTGTAGTGTAATTACCTCTTTAAATTATAGCTTAATATATTTAACTAAGGCTAGACACTGATATTACTTTTTTATATACTAAACTTCTTCCCTTAAGTTTATTTATAAGAATTATAGTTTCTTATTACTAAATTATAAATCCCTTAACTTTTAATTTCTTACTTAATTAAAGCTATTATTGTTAGAAAGTGTCTTGTCTATTTACTCTTCTCCTTTCTTTATAAAAGAGAGGAAGTTCTATATCTATATCCCTTAACTTGCCAATAACTAGCTAAGGTATTACCTAGATATAAGCGATCATTCCATTGTTCAATTCAACACAAGCCGTCTTAACCTTTTATGCGTGTCTCACCGTTTTATGCCTAACTAAGCTTGCTTAGTTAGACCCCCCCGGCTCGAGCCAACGGCTATTGTTTTATCAAGAGCCAAC